>LPNX010698271.1:16533-57245 GCA_001517045.1 Pseudotsuga menziesii
GAATAAGAATATGATGATGACGATGACGACGACAAAGAAGACGATGACATTGATGGTGATGACGATGATGATGATGACCATGATGATGATGATAATGATGAAGATGATGATGAAGACGATGATGATCAACATGATGATGATGATATTGAAGATGATGACGATGACGATGAAGATGACGATGATGTCGACGATGATGAAGATGTTGATCTTGATGATGATGATGATGATGATGATGATGGTGATGTTGTTGTTGATGATGATGATGGTGATGATGATGAAGATGAAGATGGTGATGGTGAAGATGGTGATGTTGATGATGATGATGATGACGGTGATGATGATGAATTTTAAAATGATGATAATGATGAAGATGACGACGATGATGATGATGATGATGATGATGATGATGATGATATTGATGATGATGATGTTGATGTTGATGATGATGATGATGATGATGGTGAAGAAGAAGATGATGATGATGATGATGATGACGATGAAGATGATGATGACGAGGAAGACGATGATAATGATGAAGATGATGATGATGATGATGATGACGACGACGACAATGAAGACGATGACATTGATGTTGATGACGATGATGATGATGATGATGACGATGATAATGATAATGATGAAGATGATGATGAAGACAATGATGATCAACATGATGATGATGATGAAGATAAGTGCATTAGAGGATTTTTTTATTATACATGAATGGATGCATATAAAATGCATAAAGTGAGATGGTGTATAATTGATATTAGAAACTTCATTGGTGCATATATCATGTAAAGAGAATCTATGTGTATATGTCCTAAAAAAAACATCAGTTCATACATTATGTAAAAGAGCACTAATGGGTAAAATACTTTGTTATCTTAGTTCAAGGAAATGTAAAAGATACACCAACTAGTTGAAATAATAGAATGTGTATGGTTCACTGATGAACTTTTCCACACTACGGATATGCAAATGCTATTTATTATTTTTACAAATTTTCAATTACTCATTAGAAAATCATTTTTTTATAATAATATTTTTTTATTTATTTATTTGTTGTAATTGGATATAAGAGTTGATTAAACTTTTGTTCATTGTAACCATGAAAATCATTCATATAATTAAATTTGAATTAATTATCTACAAATCATATATTTTTAAAGTAATTTTTATTTTTATTTCTTAATTATTGTGCTTGGATAAGCACGTTGATTACACCTTTCTTCATAGTCACAATGTACATCATTCATATATTTAATCAATAATGTAAAATTTTGTGAAATTAGAGAATACAATAGATGAATAACCCATTTTATTATATAAGAATAACAAACCAAAAATTGGGACATCATACATGTACTCCACGATAATCAAAATGTCATTTTTACATTATTACAATTATTGATAACTTACAATTAGTTATATTATATATGATACAAGTTGAATGTGATTGTCATTGATGTCAAAGGAGTTCAGTGAATGACAAAGGATAACCAAAGACATGATGGCATGGTAAACTCGGTGAGACATGTATCTTCTTCTTCAAGGAGTTTTTCTAGAAACCGGGGCCATGGTCAGATAGATATTTCAACAAACTATGGGATGGAAGGTCATGGCAGGCATCTTCTTCTTCTTATGAATTATGGTGGTCATTTTCATAAGTCAACTGCTTTAGGGAATTTTTTCAACACTTAGTCAAAATCCCCAAATTATCATACTGTTACCAACTACTACCAAGCCCCTGCAAATCAGAGCAAGGGAAATAACATTTTCCATCTCCCCTCGCCTCTAATGTCGCTCTAAACTAAGCAAGCTTCCTTGCATTTTCATTCATAATGAAAAATCCCTGTAGTGACAAGTAATTGTCTTACCTACACCATACCGAATAGTAACTTGTCAAATACATTAGATATACGTATATTTATAAATGCAGTATATTATATACCAATTTCTATAAAGAAAAACATCAAGACTATGATGAATAGGATTGTCATTGATGACAACATTAATGAAAATCATTTTGGAAAAATATGGTAATTCGGTGAAAAATAGGAAAATGACCAAGTATGGGGAAATTAGTACAAATTTCCTTAGGGAAATACACGCCATAATTTATAGGAGAATATAAATGCCTACACCACATGGGAGTCCTATATATTGTTGTTTTTCCTACCTGACCATGTCTTTAGTTTGTCATGAAAGTGCCCAAGGGAGAAGTTATGGACCTGCCAAAACAGGGGTTTGTGTCAAAGCAAGCAAAAATGACTAAGTAGGCTCAGAAATATGCCCGCCCTAAATTATGGGTTAGAGTAAATTCCTGCAACACATGGGGGTCTTGTAGTGTGTTGGTTTGTCTACCTAACCATGGTATTATTTCTCCTTAAGCATGTCTGAAGAAAAAGTTGAATCTGCCAAAATGAGATTTTTGAATAAATTTTGGAGAAAGTCCTGAAAATGACTTAGTATTGGAAAACTGGCTTAGGTAGCCTTAAGAAAATGCCCGCCACAAATTGTGTGTTGAAGAAAATTCATGTACCATATGGGGGTCTTGTAGATTGATATTTGGCCTACATGACCATGTCTTCAGACTATCTTGGAAGTAGCTAAGGAAGAAGTTATGAACCTTCCAAAACAGTGTTTTAGGCAGATTGGACCAGACTAAGAAAATTGTAAGTGTTGAAAAAACTAGCTCATGTGGCCTTGGGAAAATTCCCGCCGTACCTTATAGGTGTATGATAAAAAATTATATGAAGCTATCATCCCATAGCTTGTTGAAGAGGATATCTCACCATGGTCTCATTTCTCAAAGAATATGTTTGATGACAAAGATAATGGTCTCCCAAAACAGAGTTTCAAGTTGTTTTGCACCATTCCCGTACTGGCAAAACGGCCTCAGTGGCCTCAAGGAAATTCCCGCCATATCTCAGAGGATGATGAGAAAAATAATATGAAAGTGTTAGGTTATAGCTTGTTGATGGGTGCATCTAACCATGGTCTCAGTTATCATGTGGAGTGTTTTATGACAAAGATATAAATCTGCCAACAGTAAGAAAAATATTATTTTTCATTTTAAGAACATGAAAATTGGGTAAGTGTTAGATTCAGGAAATTGAAAAGGCATTTTGAAATGCTAGTAAGGAGGGGTTATTATGATGATAAAATTCATCAGGTAGCATAGTCATGTTCCTTGGTGAACTAACTATCCATCCATACCTTCAGGTTGTCTTATGATGGTCTCATATGCAAAATATCAATCTGCCAAAAATGGGAAAAATAATATTTTGCATAATGAGAACAAAACAAAATTGACCAAGTGTTAAAAATAGGAGTCTGAGAGGTCAGTTGGAAATGCCTGCCAAGGGCTATATTTTTGCAAGTAAATTTACCAAATGTCACGGATCCATTCTTTGGTAATTTTTCCATCTGCTCCTGACTTCAAGTCTCCATAGAGTGCTCACACATGTGAAATAGGAGTCTGCCAAAATGGGAAGAAATATGTTTTGATGTTCAAAAGAGGTTGAGAATCTATTTTTAAATGCTTGCCAAAGGTTGTGTGTGTGTCAACAGATTTATCTTGTGATATGGTCTTGTTCATTGTAATGGATATCTAGTCATGCTTGTAGGTTTCCTTATGGTGATCACATGAAGGAGAAATCAATCTGCCAAAGTAGAAGAAAAATTGTTTTTACAAGTTAAAAACAATTTTGTCTAAGTGCTAAATTAAACAGTTTGGAAGCCTATTTTCAAACGATCTCCAGATAATGCATGTGTATCAAAAAGTTCAAAAGGTGACATGGATCTGATCCTTGTTGAGGTGGCTATCCAACCATACTTTCAGTTTGCATTATGATGGTCATATGTGCAAAAGATGGACCTGCAAAGTTAGTGAAAAATAATAAACATAGTTTATTAAATAAGAAGCTACAGGAATGTATTTAAAAAAATAAACATAAATTTAATAAAAAGAATTAAGACAGAATTTTGAAGAGACACATCTTACTATTGGAGAGATGTAATGTTTAGAAGAAGTTTTAATTGATTATTTCATTAAAACAATAAATAAAAAACAAAGATTCGAAGAGGTCTCTAATCATGATGACATGGAAAGGTGTAATTGGAACAAGACATAAAGGACAGAGATGACTAAGGACACGCATAATGACATTGAAAATCAAGCATGACAAGCATGGAACATCTAGAGAGTCAAATGACCCATTATATGGTCATTTGAAGATGATTTGGGAAAGACAAAGATGTTGGTGCAAATATGACAAGGAGATAGTGACATGTCAATAGACAAGCAAACTTGATGACAGAGATGGTTGCGGGCATGATAAGATTGGTAGAAAAAGTTGAAATTGAGTTGAAGCCTTAGCTCACCGATTCACCCCCCCCCCTCTCAGTGAGCATTGTGTCTAACAGACTGAAGTTTTCATTGATGCCAACAAGTGTTGTGCAATGGCCTTTGATTTACTCACAAGGAGACCTTGATAATTTAGGCATTGGAACACTAGATGGCCCTAATGGTCCAAATGAAAGTTGTCCTTCTATTGTGGAAAGTAATTAGCACTGTTTCAATGGCCCATAGCTTAGTGGAGCATTGGGTCTATAAAAAAAATGAATTGGCTAGAGTCATTGTTGATTGGACCCTCTTGTTGCAATTACTCTAGTTTAAATAAAAGGAGGGAGTTGCAGGGTTGTTAAATTCATTCGTAAGGTACATGACCCAAAGAATACAACTTTTATTTTGAGCCTCAATGTTAGTTTGTATCCCCCAAAAAAGGATGCATGCTTACCTTTTATGAATTTATGGACAAATGATTGTTGTAGAGTATGAATGATCTCTCTATTTTTGGATATGGTTGATAAAAAAATCCAGGCTCAATCCGCGCTGAATCAATCACCAAGAACCTTGTCGCAACTATAGCAAATGTGCTAAGTGATACAGCTTGGCATGCTCAACAAAGGAGCTATAAAGTGGCTTTCAATTTGATTTCACTCTCTGGCATAGTTTAATCAATGGACCACTAGCAATTTAAAAGGTAAAATTATCTATGCTGACATCGTATAGCTAACTAGGTTGCATTAGTAGATATAGTTGCAATGAGGTAGTCAGTTTCATGGCAATTACTATTTATCCATGGCGACATCATATATGAACAAGTGTAAACGTCTCTATGCAAAATATAAGGGCACATGGATGGCCTAAGGGAGGGGTATAGGAGGCTTCTTTCATATACATAAAATACTATACCACACATAGCCCGTCAGACCTAGACCCAAGAAAAAAGATGCAATAGCCGAGGCAAAAAAGAAAATCTACTTTATTATTATTGAGGGTTTCCATTTCGGGATTTCTCTCTATGATCAGACAGAAGATAGAAGCAAGCTTTTACTTTGACGTTCAGTACCAGCTTCATGCTTGCTAGCTTGAACATGAACCGAGAATATTAACCGAGGGAGGGTTGGAATTCACTTCTCACCCAAAACAAGTTTACTCCGTTATGCAAATAGCGAGATCTTCTTAGTTAGATGTGGACGAAAATGCATGAGTTGACCCGAACGTAAACAACCAAGAGCCGTTGAAAGTTGGCATTGGTTTCACGAGTGTGCAAAGATAGCCATATATCCTCAATATAGAGACGAAAGTTCGTCAAAAATTAAAAAACTTCAATATTGCCATAGTTTTTCCGCCATGATAAAAAAAATGAAGTATTAATCCACGAATGTTCAAAACGTGGAAATATTTCATGGAAAAATCCGCCCAAATGTATTAGTGCTTCCATGTCATGAATAAAACCATGAATATTCTTCCCAATTTGACGAAGCACCTTCATAACTATGTAATAAAGCTCATGAGGCTCTGAAATATCATAATATATGTCATATACAACAGAAAATATCAAAGGTATGGTATCTCCATGAGTGAATGGGTCCATAATGGGAGAAAAGTGGGTAACTAGATCACACTGATAGTTGAGCGAACCTAGATGGTCTGGAGACTTGAAACTTTAACCATGTTTGGCCTAGGGATAGTAGGGCAGAATTCATGCACAATTATGCCCAAGTATGGAGAAGAACATAAAGGAGAAGAGGAAGGATCTATGACTGAGGAAGAAACATAAAGGAGAATGGGAAGGATTTTGCAATAGAGGAAGTAAAAGAGAAGAAGAAGAGGAGGAGAAGGTGTTGGAAGAGGAAGTTACGCCAGATAAGTAAGTCGCGATAGAAGGATAGAATGTGACACAATATGGTACAACAGAATATTAGCAGAAGAAGGTGTGCAAATAGCATAACGATTGGAAAACGACAATAAGGCATAATGTTGAGAAAGAAACATGCCTTAATGATTGTGGGTACAAGCTCAGTTGGAGCCGACGAAAACCACACGCATGAAAGAATCTTTGTAAGTCGGGTCGATAGTGCCTCCCGCTATGTGTTGCTAGAATAGGAAAGAAGGCATGTTGGCTAGATATAGTAAGTCAACTGAGATAGTGATAGAAAAGGAGTCTGTAATGAGTTTGTATAGAGTCTGTATCGAGTCGGTATTGATTCTGTATCAAGCATGTATGGGATCTGTATCGAGTCCGTAATAGGGCTATAAAAGAAGGAACCCACGCTATATGTGGGTTAGATTCTTGGTTAGACTCTTGGTAAGACTCTGGAGCTAGACTTGAAGTAGAGATTCTTGATTAGACATTGGAGGATTAGGCTCTTGAGCTAGACTCAGTAGACATTCTTGGTTAATGGATCTATATCACTAAGTGCATCAGAGAAAAGGACCTACAGCTGAGTGCGCAGACGAGTAGGAAAGGTTGAGTCAATCCAGGTTGTGTGTGGATCACTAGTAGAAGTAAAGTAGAAATAGAAAAGAGAGAAGATCAGAGAGCACAAGAGGGAGGAATAGTCTATGAAGTTAAACAAAATAAGATCTTGGGCAGAGTCTGCACCTTAGTGTGCAGACGAAAGGTGCATCTATTCCCTCATGCCAGATGAAAAGCACCTTATGGTTTTCGCCTGGATGGGTTTTCATGTTATATTATGTGTATGTGTGTGAATGCTAAAAGTAGCTTAGATATATGTGTGATTATTGTAGTGAATGAACGACTGTAGATTTGTTTACAAATGAATAGATGTATGATGGCTGCATTGTATTATTGGATATGATTATGATGCATGCCTATTGTTTATTTACTAGAGTTGCATAAAGAAAGGTTGGGTCATAGTTTAGCTATAGGAGCACATTAAAGACAAGTAATCCACCCCCGGACTTTGTTGGAATAATTGGTGCAGAGCCAAGGTACTAAAATACCCTCCCACACAACTGCGGAAACATGGTTCTGGAAGTTACCCATAAAAGAGAGATATCTCAGGTGAGACGGCATCTGCATTGGAGGTGTTGTCGACTGATCTATGCTCTGTCAGGACAATATCTCGAGATTTGTTGTGCTGGGAAGAAGGGTCTAAACCTTGGTCGAATCCCTGGGGAAAGGGACAGAGAGATATAACAACCGTAAAAATCCAACAAATGGTCCCATTTTTGGGACCCTAAATCGCTTTGGTGAGGGATATGTTGTGGAAACCATGAAACCGGGGATCCAAGATTGGGTGGAAACCAAGGAGTTAGAGTTTGCACAAAAATAAAGTGAAGGATATAGATGGAACCCAATAGAGTGGTTGGGATGATACATCTACGCACACATCCACGAGATTTTATTTTCCAAGTTTCCCATTGTGTTGCATGAATGGTTATCTAATTTGGAAACCTAACAAACAAATTTCCAAGGCAGCAAACTGAGGGAGTGGAATCCTCAATTGATTGAGCGACTAAAAAGAGTAGGAAACCCTATGTCAAGGGATGTGTATTTTTGGGTAGATAGTATCTTAGAAGGATACATCACTGAGTTTTTTGTTGTTACTATAACCTCATACAGTGAGGCAGAGCAAAAAAAAATTCAAGGACCACGCAGTAGATATTTGTTATCTCTAAAGACGTGGATAAAAATGCTTGTATGTGAAAAAGTCATTCTACAAACGTAGCAAGCCTTGTATAGAAATAGAGTGGCTATGTCTCAAAACAAACCTAAAGTGAGATGTTCCCAAGAGATAGTGGAACTGAATTAGAATCGGTATTTTTAAGAAGCATAAGAATATTCAGGTCTGACAAGCAAAGAAAAACTCTGTTAGGAAGAGGGATTTGTAGCACATATCGAGAGGAAGAAGGCTATGAGCTTGTGTCATACTTAGACGAAGGGTCTTGTGACGAAGAAGAGGAATATCAGTTGATATATGAAGGAGACAAAGAGTCAGAAGAGTCAACTAAAGCTCCAAAAATACAACGTGCTTACAGCTCGCATACAACACCGAATACTTCGCCAGAGGTAAGGTCGAGATACCTATATCCAAGTAATTCTGTAAATATGAGTACTACTAACGCTATAAATAGCAACAAGTACAATGGCTAGAGCTGAAATTAATTTACCAATATTCAATGGAAATGGTTTGGAATACATGGAAAAACATTGGTTCCTTTGTGAATCTATCTAGACTGTGCGAGAGATCCAGGATGACAATATCAAGAAAGCACAGATGATCATGACTCTGCGAGGTCGTGCGCTTGACTGGTATATGAATATTTCCATAGTACCAGTAGGATTTGTCCCAAAAACACTTAATGATATTCGAGTGGGTTTGATAGAGGAATTCAAAAATCCAAATTCTGAATCACAATGCATCACTGAAATCAAAGAGATTAAGCAGCTACCAACGTAATCTATTTGGGATTTTGACCAAATATTTAAAACATTGATGGCGAAAGTGAGCTTCCAAATTCCGGATGTACAACACAAGGAATGGTTTATTGTCATTGTTTTACCACATATCCGAACCCCGCTGATGAAACAAAATATTGTGTCACAGATAGAGAATCTGGAAATAGTAATGACATTGGAATCCTCGCTGGTTGGAGACACTGGATCGGGAAATGACGAAAATTTAGTCGCAGTTAACTAATCCTACGGTGAAAATCTAGGACATTAAAATAGTCATGGAATTTCAAGAATAACTATGGTGTACAAGATGCAGAACAGACAAACACCATAAAGACAGTTTCCCGGCACTCATGAACTATATCGCAGCAGGTGTGTCAAACCCATTAAACACCTAAGGAATGTCTTGGTGTAGAATATGCCAGACTAAGGGCCATAAGTATGAATAATGTATGTACTTACAGAAGATTGTAGGCATACCATCTAGTCTGTATTGTAAATTTTGTACATCTGTAGGTCATGATGAAAAAGATTGCAGATCATTTCAGCTACTGCAAGAAAAGACTATGACACCTACTTAATGAAAAATGATGAGAATATGCAAGCTGAATGAGTGTAGCCTCAGTATCGTCCAGCACAATATAAACAATCGCAATATCCTCAGCCACAATACCAACAGAATCAGTATCCTCAACAACAACAATACCCTCCACAAAGGGGGAGTGGAAACTTTAGAGGTCGAGGACAACAACAAGGAGGAGGATTTGGTTGAGCAAGAGGCCAAGTAATATGTTATAATTGTGGGAAGCCATGACATTTTCCATAGATTGTCAAAGTCCTGTGAAAAATTGTACATATTATAAATCATCTGATCACACTGTCGAATAGTGTCCGCAACTTATTGCAAAATGGAAAGCTAGAACTATCGTTAATCCCAACCCGGTGCTGACTCGGAATCTGAATCCCAATCAGAATATTCAGATGATTTATACGGAACCAAGAGAACCCCACATTGTTTTAGTTACAAGAGGAGGTGCTACGACAGGATCAGACCAAAATACACAGCAAGGACAACTGGAGAAAGAAGTCTTCTTAAAGGTGTGACCAGAATTTGTTGATGCTAATCAATCATCGACATCTGGACAAGTCAAGACTATGCCTGAACGATTTGAACAACTAATTAGGAAGCTGTCAATGAAAAAGGTTAGTAAGGTTAAATAATTTTTCAAAATTTGTTAAGAACTAATCAATGATAAAGATTATGTCACAGAACTGACAACACTAATAGAAGATACCCAAGAAGACCTACGACCCGAAAAAAGAGTTAATCATATTGAGAAAACAATGATGACATACCGAGAAGTATGAATGACTCCGTAGATAGGAGATTATGATATGTATTACATCATATTATATTTGGGATTGGATGTCAACATATTGACAAGACAAACATGGGATAGCATGAATAAACCGCAACTGAACTAGTCTCCTATTCAACTAAGGCTTGTGAACCAGTCAAAGGTTCTACCAATTGGTAGACTAACTTAAGCGCCTGTAGAAGTCAAAGGCTTAAGAACATATGTCAGCTTAGAATTTATTGACATTGTCGATGACATAAATACATATCCTGAACTTCTAGTAATTGATTGGGCAATAGAAAACCAAACCATCATAAAATTCAAGAAAAGGATCTTATCATTAGAAGATTATGAAATATTATTGGTTGTGCCAATTGATCTGCTTGAAGGATAGATATATGTTGAGCCTGTACATAGTGAAGGGCAAGCCAATTATCTAGATCAGTTTTATAACATCATGTATTTAAAGGAAGACTATATCAATCCAACAGTTGATAGAAAACTAAGTTGGTAGAGTGTAAGTTCATGCACATCTGACTCTGGCGATGCACTGGAAAATTGGCAAAATAGGATACATGAAGTCTCCATGCGAAGATGTGCAATAATCATGAGAGTTTTCCAAAGGGTAGGAGACAAAGAAAGCGTGCTACCTACATATGAAGGATTACCTAACCTTGCATATTTTCTGGTAGAATTTAAAGAAAAACTCACAGAATCACAGTGATTGTCCACTTTGGACTTTGTGTTAAAATCTATTCCCAATAGATGGTGGGTTACACACAAACAACCTATCTCCGACTGGCCACAGTGTAGGATATTAATGGATATAAGATTTGGGGAAGAGATCAGTTTCCCTAACCAGAAATATACATGATTGATAGATCCAAGGAAACATATTGAGCACTGTCGCAGGACTTGGAAAGAACATTCGCGACAAGAATGGGTTCATCGATTCATCCACACTTTGGAAATGGCACCCAGAAGTTGGTACACATCAGTAGAGCTGTAACGAGTAACTATTGAATGTGAAAGCTTAGATGTAAGATTCAACAAGACATTTGAGTTTGCAAGTGAACACCCAATATTCGATGTTGCGTTACATGTAATAAAGGAAAACATATTTGAAGAAATACTAGTCGCAAACATGAATTTTCATCAATGCAACATGAATATTCACAACTGGAGGGAATCCTATAACATCACGGGATATCTCGATGATAACGACCTACTTGAAATAATATACATGTGTCAGAAGGAATGTGCGTAGTGGAAGAAGTTCGCACATGTGAATATACACCTTACCCTGCTTGATACGACCTAAAAAAGGGGGGAGATTATACCAACTTAGCATAACCTTGTGGGAATGGAAAATCAAGTCGCAAGGAGCGCAACAAGAAGTTGTTGGAGCTTGCGAGAGAAGCAAAATTATCACATGAAATGACACTATCGGGATGTGATGTCATGATTGGCACAGTAATTAAGTAATTTGCTGACAAGATACATGTCTGTCATTATTCTAAGAAATCTTGATAGAATTAGGTGTCATACTTTGGGATCATTTCTACCATAAATGACAATAACCTCCTTTACTAATGGCAACTAATTGACGGTGATACGAGAAGCTTCCTTAAATGACCCAAATTGTCACACTAGAGTGTTGAAAAGATGGAGTACTTTCTAAGTAAAGACTTGATCATGTGAATGAAAACTGTCAAAAATATATTGTTTCATATTATACGTTGTTCCTACATCTAGATCCATTATTCCTAAGAATATAGAAGAGCAAGTAGTTTATGCAACTCAAGGAGCCCAACCTAATTTATGGTCATTTCGATATCAAGTGCTAGTCCTCCTGTGGAAGTTGAACATATACCTACATCACCTAATCCTATCATGGAAGACATTGTAGGATACATTCCCCCAAGGAACCAATCTAGGCCAGCTGCTTCCCAATTTTGACTTCTGCCTTCCGAAAAATGCAAAATACAGGAACCAAAATCGACACCAGCTGTAAAGGGGAAGCAGGCGATGAAGAAGCAGAGAAAGGAGAAAGCTACAGCAACACCACCAAGCCATGAAGAGAAATAGCACTTTGAATCCAGGAACTTATTACCACCGTATATCCCACCAAGAAGGACAGATGTGCCATATTTTACCATCCCTAGCAAGGGTTCTGCTACACTGGTAGAACCTAAATTACCAAAAGGTATGACTGTACTGACTAATATCATTCCCCAATTGTAGAATTTATCCTTTGAATATTCAGACACAAGAAATTTAATCGCCCTTGATAGAAAGAATTACATGAAACTGGTAAAGATACGCCTGATTCACCAAACCGGTTCATTGCAATGCAATGGGAGAAAGGACTGGAACAATCTGGGTTGTTGTCCTTACTATTTATGCCATACTTTGGACAAAGCACAGAAGTAACTAGTTATGTAAGGAAGTTGTTGGTTATCTTTAATGGAGGATTCCTTTAGTTAGGAAAACCGTATTCAGTTGATTTCGACCTTATTTCAGTAATTACAGGACTATCAAGGGTAGGAACAGACCCACTATCAGTCTTGGAGAAGGATAATGACCTTGAAAACATTCCAAAATTCAATTATAAGTATGACCTAATAAGGTCTGATAGAGGATTCTCAATATCCTCTATTAGTGATCATGTTATTTGCACGGCAACAACGATATTGTCACACGAAATGTTGCGCACATCACGACCAAACCAATATTGTACTGCAGGAGCAATAATGCTAGTTACACTCTGTGTAGAAGGAATTCAAATCAATCGGTCCCATTTTTTTATTAATGAATTGTTACAAGACACTGCCTCAATGGAGGAATAAGGTATTACTTTTCATTATTATTGGTTATTGATTTTAATCTCATTTACTGTTTGGTATGAGCCGACAGACTACTAGCCGGTAGAGTTACCTATTAGCTGCAGAGGTGCAAGATACCAGAACCTATGGTTCTCGCCAGACAAATTCCAACAAACGAGTAGTAATAGTGAGTTTTTCGTCCACACTGAATCCTTAAAGAACCTAGTCAAGCACCAAGTAATGATTGAGTGCAACCACTATTTCCAAGTTTCAGTGAATTGTCAAGTTTGAAAATGGTCCACACTATGTTTCCATCCAATCACAGAGATACCCACAACAACAGTGGTTGGAAACGCAATATGTACTAACAGAAGAAGATGTAGAAACCTTTATCAGTGATTTTCTAGAAGAATGGAAACAAGAAGAGCCACCAACTCAGAGGAGGGACAAAGACGTCAATCAGGATAAATAGTAGAGGAAAACCACAGAAGGGGTAGATCCAGACAAAACACGGCCCAATTTTCCTCATCAAAAACCACCACTAGAATAGCAACAACAGGAAGGGAAAGGTGTTGAAGAACAAAGGGAATCTAAGCATAAGAAATAGAAGGCTGACAAATAATCCAATACCTTCCATATTGATGATGAGGAGGTATCAAAATTATCGTCAACACTACAAGAAGTCGCCCAGGAAAGTCTCCATGACCTCGGTAGAAATAAGAATAAATTTACTACTACTATAACAGATAGACTGAATGAACTGGGAAGGACAATCGAAGAAATCAAAATTGTTGTAGAACGTGCACTCGAAGTACCACAATAGCAAAATGCACCTAGCCCTTCGAGCGCACCTGAACCCCAGGGAACAAGAGCATACCACCCCATTAGGGTACAACTCCAAAGATAAGTCTTGGATCTAGAAACTCTAGACTCTAGCGAGGTCAACATAAGTGCTGGCTATATATTCTTAGATTTCTCAAAGATGCGACTGGGAGATGTGCATGCCTTACAAAAAGAGGTGATTGCAGATATTAGAGTAAGAGGAAGTACCCTCAATAAGAAGGTGAAGCAATCTGATAAGGTTATCAGCAAAATCAAGAAAAGCATGCAAAGGACGACGCAAAAAGTAAGGGAATAAGAAGAAAGTAAGCATAAACTCAAAAATATCATAAATCTTGCTTGTTTGAATCTCGAAGATGTTGAAATATTACAAGAAATTCCACTGGAAGACAAGGTTTGTAGGCTAGGAAAGATAGCAGTTGACATTAGGAGAAAATTTATAAACATAGAAGAGTAAAGGAGACCCATCACACCTCTAGAATTGTTGGAGAGCAAAAGATATGCAGCAACTCAGGCTACGAAGAGAATAGAAGAAGCATGTGCTAAGGTTGTCGACCAAGTCTCTCAGACTTGGGAAGCACTAATGGATGACGAGCAATCATAGAAGATTGCAAGTGAGCTGACTACGTTTGAAACAAACATCACACATATAAGAAACAATATGAATCAGTTTCCCTTAGCACAAAAAATGGCTAAGGAAACAGAAATGATAAAACTGCAGCAATAAATGACTGTGTTGCGAACACAATAGTAGCAATGTGAGGAAAAGGTAGAAGAATTGCAAGTCAAAGAAAAGAGAGTTACAAGCATAATTCATCCTATACATCAGAAGGTGCATGAAGTAGCAGCATCAATACAAAAATTCATGCCGGAACATGTCGGTTCCGACCTCGTGGAGAAAATGCAGAAAACAGAGGAAGAAGTGCGCACAGAGGCAGAGAAGGTGGTGAAAATCGTAGAAAAAAATCATAACAAAATCATCACAAGTCAATACATAGATAAATAGCTTCACATGGCTCAAGAAGAGCCACAAGTGAGTGTTGGGGGCCTGTTGGGCCTAAGGACAGTACGAAAAAATTCATGTAGATTTCTGCCTAAGTATGGAGAAGAAAATAAAGGAGAAGAGGAAGGAGCTATGACTGAGGAAGAAGCATAAAGGACAAGGGGAAGGATGTTGTGACAGAGGAAGTAAAAGAGAAGAAGAAGAAGAGGAGAAGGCATTGGAAGAGGAAGTTGCACTAGATACGTAAACCACAGTAGAAGGATAGAATGTGACATGACATGGTACAACAAAATATCAGCAAAAGAAGGCATGCAAATAGGGCGTGTAAATAGCATAACAGTCAAAAAATGATAGTAAAGCATAATGTTGAGAAAGAGACAATCCTTAACGATCGTGGGTATAAGGTCGGCTGGAGCTAGTAGAAACCACACGTGTGAAGGCGTCTTTGTAATTCAAGACAATAGTGCCTCCTGTTATGTGTTGCTGGAATAGGGAAGACAACATGTTGGCTGGATATAGTAAGTTGGCTGAGATAGCGACAAAAAAGGAGTCTGTAATGAGTCTATATAGAGTCTGTATCAAGTCGGTATTAAGTATGTATCAAGCATGTATGGGATCTGTTTTGAGTCTGTAATAGGGCTATAAAAGAAGGAACCCAAGCTGTATGTGGGTTAGATTCTTGGTTAGACTCTTAGTAAGACTCTGGAGCTAGACTTGAAGTAGATATTCTTGAGTAGACATTGGAGGATTAGTCTCTCGAGCTAGACTCAGTAGACATTCTTGGTTAATGGCTATGTATTGTTGAGTTCATTAGAAAAAATGATCTGCAGTTGAGTGCGTAGACGAGTAGGAAAGGTTGATTCAATCTAGGATGTGTGCGGATCGCCAGTAGAAGTATAGTAGAAAGAGAAAAGAGAGAATATCATGGAGCATGAGAGGGAGGAAAAGTCTGTAAAGTTAAAGAGAATAAGATCTTGAGCAGAGTCTTTAGCTTAGTGCGTAGATGAAAGGTGCATCTATTTCCTCATGTCAGATGAATAACACCTTGTGGTTTTCTCCAAGATGGGTTTCCACATTATATTATGTGTATATCTGTGAATGTTGAAAGTAGCTTAGATATATGTGTGATTATTGTAGTGAAATAATGATTATAGATTTGTTTACAAATGAATAGGTGTATGATGGCCGCATTGTATTACTGGATATGATTATGTTGCATGCATGTTGTTTAGTTACTAAAGTTTCATAAAGAAAGGTTGGGTCGTAGTTTAGCTATCGGAGAACATTAAGGACAAGTAACCCACCCCCAGACTTCGTTGGAAGCCTTGGCGCGGAGCCAGGGTACTAAAACACCCTCCCACACCACTGTGGAAACGTGGTTTTGGTAGTTACCCATAAAAGAGAGATATATTGGGTGAGACAGCATCTGCATCGCAGGTGCTACCGGCTAAGCTCTACTCTGTCGGGACGATATTTCGGGCTTTGTTGTGTTGAGCAGAAGGGTCTGAACCTGGGTTGGATCCCTAAGGAAAGGGACAGAGAGATATAACAACAGTAAAAATCCAACAAACCATAGGTGGTGAGATCAAGTCTAGACATATGGAACAATAGTCCCATGAAAGCCAATGCCATGGTTGTCCAACAAATTAATGGCATACAAGACATAAAAGCGACATACACAAGTGACATCGTATTGGAAACTAGGCAATTTTGAGATTTTCCAACTAGTGAAATTGAGGGTTGCCGGGTCTTTTGCGAATCAAATTGTTGGGGAAATGAGTCTATGAATATCATAAGCTATATATCAGCATGTATATCACCTTCAGAATCAGAATAGGAAGGATTTTAATGGAGTGGGAAATATATTTCAAAAGACATATCAGAAACTAGTAAAAATGACTAGTTTTTTCAGGAAACTTTGGTGAAATGTTTGGGTTTTCTTCCAAGGAAGGGATGGAGGTTTCAGATTTTGATATATCAAATTGTAAATCAGAAAAAAATACATCTGAAATAGATGTATGAGAAATGGATTTCTCCCATGCACACAAAGCATCCATTGGCTTACCATTTTCATGCTCCAAAGAGAGCTTGTGCTCCCCTCTTCTTGCAAAATATGGAACATCAATATTGTTCTCCTCAAGGAGCTTGGTCATGATGTCCATATTCTTTCTAAAGATATATCTGTCATGATGTGAACCTCTGAAATAACCACATGTGGGCTTCTCTCTCCTTCTCTTCATCCTCTTGGATTTTGAATCCTCATCAGTTGAACTGGAGCTTTATGTATCTGAATGCTTATTCTCCTTCAGTCTTTGTTACTTCAAAAACTTAACTTTCTTCTTTCCTTTGGCTTGATTTGACACCCCAACAGCAAGGGCTTGATCCTTGGTGTATTTCATGGTACCCATTTGCACTAACTTGTCTTTCTCCTAAGTCAATGACTCCATGAAGTCTTCTAGCACAGGTATCCTCCAATTTCTAGCTATGAGCTTGCTTGAGTGGAATGTCAAAACAAACACAAAATACTTGGGCCCTAGTTTAGAAAGGATAGACAAGATAAGTTGGTCATCTTTCTTCTCTATGCCACAATGTTTTGGCTGAAGCACCAACGCTTTGAACTTGGTGAAAAAGTCTTGGATTGTCTCATAGTGAGCTAGACTAGGTGAGATTAGCTCATTTTCAAGTTGATGGCCTCTCATCTCATCAGTATTTCCAAATAGATACTCAATATTGAGCCAGACTTCATTGGGTGTGCCAAGACTGTATACATGGAATAGAAGGTCTCTCTAAATGGTGAGACAAAACATACCAAATTCTTCATCAATCCTGTTGAAGAACCTCGATTTCTCCACAGTAGAGTTGGCTTCGACTTCAGTCCTCATTGTGACTTTGTACAGGATTTTCGACCTCATTTGGATCATCGTTTCAGCCTTCCATTAAAAATAGTTGAATGGAGTGAGAAATGCATGAGTCTACTCCATTCTGCTTATGCACTGTGTGATAGAAACAATGTTGTACCTGCAATGCAAACACACATTTTTTGGGGGAAAATCCTAAACATCAACTCAAACACTTTGGTTTTGATTTTCAGCTCCACAAAGCTCTGATACCATGTGATAATTTCTTCACAATGATATCTACGAGCTAAGGAAATATTCACAATCTAATTTATTCACAAAATATGCAAGAAATTAGTAAAAGAGAACAAAATAATACTGATAGATGGTGCCAATAACTGATCTTTATATTAGTGTACAACTTGTAGATTTGTATGGTACATATTTATAATACAATGGGGAAAATTCATGAGCCCTTTGAGGCGATATGGATGCATACAATTTTCAAGCTAGGATTTGACCCCTAAACCCCCCTAGGTTGACCAATAGGCTCCCAAACCATACCAAACAAACAGGAATCCAAGTGTGAACATGGATGGAGCTTTTTGGATCATAAATGAAGGCATGCAAGGCATGGTTGAACACATGTGTGAGTGGGAGAGTCTCTAGGAGACAATAAATGCCCAAGAAGACCACAAAACAACCACATTCATGCACTAGCACCCCTAGTCAAACATTTTCCCTGATTTAAGGGATAAGGAGTGGTCTATCATCAATCAGGGTGCCTGGGTTTTCAGGATGATCAAACTATAGCACCTCAAATGTCAAGATGATCAAAGTGGAGCTCCTCAACTGTGAGTAAATGAGCCAGAAATCACCTAATAAACCAAGATTGATCAGTATAACCTAAGTAGGATCATCTAACATAAGTACAATACAAATGAAAATGCCTCCTAGGTGTAATGCCATGGTACTAAGGTGGATTATTGCTCTAACAGACATAATTCCAAATGTGGGGCATTACATACACCAACACTTGAAGAAACTTCATCCTGAAGTTATGTTCATCCATAATATAAGGAAATCCATGACATAATTTCTTTGTATTTCTTCAAAATACCAATTGTAACACATTGCTTCTATGACCATGGTTAGAATATTATCTCATCGGTGGTTCTCTACTTGGCAATTATTGTAATAAAATCTAGATAATTTAATTAAGTCGTGGATGCAATCCCTCCTTGGTTTTCTTAATAATTATTTCCAATTTATATTTTATTTATTGTGCATTCTTCTATCTTGAATTTGATTGATGCTCATGAGATTAGCACACAAAAATTTACTATTCTTAGTAACATTTACTAAAATATTGTTAAGTGATCACTATGTAATGTATTTACCTAGCGGTTTCTTTAGTCATTGATATCAATATAGTTCTTCTCCTCTAAGTCATAAATATTTGATCTCCATAAGGAAAATGTTGGGTATCATATCATTTCATTCATAGCCTAGAGGCAATTCATGCTTCTTTTCAACCAAACATTTACAAAACAATCCTATGTGTAAGGATCATTATGTTGGCACGTGGGTTTTCTAGCATATGTACATCAAGAATAACTTTAGTTTAAGGGTCCATTCCAAATCAACATTTGCTTCTTCTCAAGGTCTTATTTCCTCACAATGTACTTTGTAAGCTTTCATATTTACAGTATTACACCCATATGATCCATGATATCTCTAGTCTCTAACACCTTGGATAAGATCTAGCACCTTCAAGTTCCTTTCCCTTTACTATGAAAGAATTTTTAACAATGTGAAGAATGGTGTCCTCATTTATCATTAGATTGTTCAATAAGGTTCATTCATAGTGAAAATCACCTTAGTGGACACCACAACTGTTGTTACATCAACTGACACTTTACAAAATGAGTGAGCCTATTCATGTACCTCAACCCTCCTATAAGAGACGTCACAATGTGTGCACAATAATCCACTTTATTCCATATTTTTATAGTGATTATCATGCCTAATAAAAAACCACAACAATATTAAACTAAACATAAGCAACAACTATAGTGTTCAAACATTAGTGTCATCAAAATAATGAAGATATTGATCAAATACAATACATCCACAATGCCTATTGTGCCAAATATGATTAAAGTGCTTAAATTATAGCCTTGAGTTAGTAAAATTCTTTCTCATTTTATATAGGGGTGAGATTCTCTTCTAATCCAAGCCATTTTTTTAATTTTTTTTTACAATATAAAATAAAATAAAACAAATCTTCTAAACCATAAACATACCATATTTCAAACATATAAAATATCATTCCTCATTTCATTTGAGAAGTTTTAATTCAATTTATTTTCAACTTTTAACTAAATCTAACTATGTTTATAACTTTTTTAATTCTAAATATAATTATAAAGTAATATTAGTTTATTAACTTTAACTTTGAAATGTTCATGTTTATTTTTTATTGGCATCATATTTATTTTATTTTATTTATAATTTATATCAAATAATTTATTTTTAATAATTACTTTTAAAAGAATTAATTGTAAAGTAAATAAAAGTAAAATTTATTCATAAAATATATAATAATCAATTTATAATAAGTTGCATCCATTCGTATGGGGATATGTTGTCACATAACTTAATGTAAGTTGTAAAATTATTTAAAATTACAAAAATAAAAAATAATTAAAAAAATCATGTCAACTCATAAAATTAAAGATTAAAACCAAATAAATAATAAAAACATCTATGTTAAACTTGGAATTGCATCTCAAGAAATTGGATCTCTCTACGTTCTTGGTAGCTCCTCATTTAAGATAACACAATGAAAATTTGTGTTTAAGATAATTATAAACCCTCTTTTTACTTTTTAAATTATCATTCATAAGCTTATCCAAAATCAAAATAAATGATGTTTGTTTAAAAAAAATAGTACTTCAAAATTTAAACTTAAGATAAATTTCTTCTAATTATTTAACATATTATTTTCATTATATATAATGAGTTTTATATTCAATATAATATTATTTGTAAAATATGAACTTAAAATGCATTTCTTTCAATTATCTAACTTGTTTAATAGACATTTGGAAAATCAAGAGGGATTTCATTGTTAGAACGGTCCTACCTTTTGGATGGAGAGAATATTAAAAGTAAAATATAAAAAAATATACATATTTTCTTTAATAACTTATTACTGAGTGATGAAAATCAAGTATCTCTAGGCAAAATAGTATACAAACACTTAGCCTCAAGGGTTAGCTCAATTGGTAAGACGTGAGTGTCAGTTCTGGGGGAGGTTAGCCTCAAGGGTTAGCTCAATTGGTAAGACGTGAGTGTCAGTTCTGGGGGAGGTCACAGGTTCAAGCCTTGAGTCCTCTGGGGTTAGACCTTCTGCTAAGATGACCGGCGATTTACCACCTCTACCATCCACGAATGTGGGGAAGTATTGCTCCAGTAGATCTTTCCATCTTTAAAAAAATACAAACACTTACTCCATTTAAAAAATAAAAAATCACAGCCATAGTTATCTTTGTCAAAATAACCAAATAAACAAGATAAAGTTCAACTTTGTTCACAGAACATACGACATAATTCCAACCAGTGTTGCAACAAATGTCTCAGAGGGTCTGGTTTAATATTGAATCCATTTCCTCAAACTTTGATCCTCCAAATATTTAACACAGTTTTCGCGCCAATCCCCCTCTTCCAACTCAGGAGTCAAAATGTGTTTTCTTTCTCTACTCTTCACTAGCTAGCTCTGCAGGAAGCCCCTGCTTGTATTTGACGTCATCTAACTTTTGTGTTCGGAGGAAGCCCCTGCTTGTACTCGGCGTAATCTAGGTTTTTGTTTCCTTGAAGGCGGGGCACTGCCGAGAGGAAAATTGTCCATTTCTTCTTCAGTCAAACACAGAATTTTCTCATGTATGGAACTATAAAAAAGAAACGTCGGGGTTTCAAATATTATTGGAACAAATATAATAAATTTTATATTTAAACTATTAATAAATTCTATATTTATTTAGAAATATATAACTTTATCTTATGTAATGATGCATGAATACTGAATGTTATGAAGATAAATTAAAATATAATTAATAAAATTAATAGTTATTAATAGGTATAATATTAAAAAGACATAATCTTTCAAAGCCAATGCTTAAGTTGTATATAAGAGGCCTCAATCATTTGTAATAATCATTTTTCGTCAATTTATTATTATAGATATAGTTATTAATTTTAATAACCATTCAAAAAAAAGGAAAAAACAAAACAAAAGGAATTAATGAATATTATTATAATTATTATTTTGGAAAAATAAAGAAGAGAGGAAATACCAAAAAGAGAAAAGTCGAAATTTTGCCAAGACCCAAATCAGGGGATTATTACAAAAGACCATATGAACAATTGTTACACTTTTTCACCTACTTATTGTCGAATAAAAGAAGACAGTTGAAGCGAAGTCGTAATCGCAACTATGGAAAACACATATTCAGGGATTAAGTCACGGTTACAAGCAACATTGGAAGAGTTAGAGAAATATAAGGTGACCAATAAACGTCTACAAGTTGAGGTTAAGACGGATTATTTGTTAAAATCAATAAGAGATGATGAAAATTGTCGCTTAAAAAATCAAAATCTACAGTTGGAATTAACCAGAAGAGATACCAAGAAAATGTTATCTAATAAGGATAAAGAAATATCTTGTTTAAAAGTTCACAATCAAAACTTAGAAGACCAAATCAGAAATTCAAAAAATGACGACAAATCACCATATGAAAGCGATAACAAATTGGAAAAAGAAATAATGCGTCTAAACCAGCTCATCATGGACAAAGATAGGCGCAAGTCCGCAGAACTTTAGAAAGTCAAGAAGCAGAGATAGGTCAACTTCAACAACATATTAGTGAACTCTTGCAGAAAGAGAATGACACTAAAACAATGCACAAATTGGAGATTGCAACTGCCAAAATCTCTTTATCAAATAACACCGAAGAAATTTTCAGATTAAAGAACCATAACAAGACGTTAGTCACTAAAATTAAGAAGTTGAAAAGAAGTCGGAAGGCAGAACGCTCTACTGAAGGCATTGAAGGAAAAAATTTAGACAAGTAGGAAGAAAATAGCTGCATCAGAAATCATAATGAAGATCTTAAGGCACAACTTAAGAAGTCCAAAGATGACAGGAAATTGCAAATAGAATTGATTAAAAAGTTTTAAAATGATAACATACAATTATAACACAAGTTGGAAAAGAAACATAACGAAGCATTAATAACTCAAGGAACAAAAATACAACGTCCACCACAGATCAATGCTCAAAAAACAACACTCATGAAAGAAAATAACATTGTGAAAATTCCATATCAACACCCCAACCATAAAAATCGATATCCAAGAAAGTGGGAATTGTCGAAAGGTAATGGTACTAATGTAATTAAATCTCTTGACGACGGATCAGAAGGGAATCCAAACAATCATCAACAAATCAATTTGGGATGGATTGATCTGCCAACATATCAGAAGTTATGCTCTACACTTAGAATTTTGTATCGACATGTTTCGTCAGCTACGACGTCACAAGGAACGATGCGAACACATTATAAGGATTTGAGGACAAAGCCTTTCTAAGAGAGAGACAATGTTAGGAAGATAAATTAAAATATAATTAATAGTCATTAATAGGTATAGTATTAAAAAAAATGACATTTCAAAGCCAATTCCTAAATTGTATATAAAAGGCGGCAATCATTTGTAATAATCATATTTCATCGATATATTAATCAATTATTCAATATGTGGGTTATTTCGAAAATGATTGGTTTATTCCAAATTATTTGAGAATATATAGATAAAGATATTACACTGAAATTATATAATATAACACGTAGTAGTTACCAGCTTCAATTGCATTAAGTTTAACCAGAACCCCAAAAATTCACAAATCTCAATCTTTTTTGGAAAACACTTCTCCTTTCAACTTCTATATCGAGCTTCCCATGCACATTTTTATGGAGGAAAATACAAAATACAACTTGCTAGCCTTCCAACCCAACCTCTTCGAGATACCAAGATAGATCCCATCATTAATATTTTGGTTATTCATCATTATAATAACCTTAATATAAGTTCCTATATATATTTTAACTAACCCCATTATATTGATAAGCCAACAATTTAAGGTGAAAAGTACAATCCATCCAGTTTAAGTATCCAAGTACCATTATAGCTGAGGTATCTGATTACACTATAACTACTTGAGGCGGAACAACAAATACTTCGGTGTAGTGAACAAATTGTCATTTCCACGGTAAAGTGCACAACTGTCTGTCAACAATTTAATTAATAAGCTATTTATTTTCCCGGTATAGTGTACCCACTCTCAGCCAGGAATATGTGTCTTTTCATTCGCATGTTTCAATGTTTTTTTCTTAGTGATTTTCTCATCTCCTTAAACTAGGCTAGTTGGTTTAGTCAGTTGCTCGCGGAGATTTGAATACTGGGCAGTGCGGAATCCTAAGATCTTACAATCTTGGGTTTGGTGAGTAAAAGCGTCCTCTTAAAAACACCTTCAATGTAATTATCTCAATAGAAAAAACACTATTTTTTTTATATTTTCTTATTAAAAAAATTAATTACTAATAAATAAATATTATCTCAAAATTAATTAAAAATAATTAAAAAGTCAAAATTAATATACAAAAATCAATTAATTATTTCAAAAAATTAAAAGAACACCAAACAAAATTATTTTTCAAATATTTCTTCATAACTAATAAAATAAGAAAAAAACTATTTTTCCAAGTTTAATTGAAAATTATTAAAATTCACTTTAAAATATAAATCTCACTAATTAACCAACTTAATTTAATAAAAATTGTAATTATTATGTTTATAATCATTATTTTCACTAAAATATTTATCATATGAAATTAATTTATAATTATGTTGATAGACGCTTTTATTTGAGATTTGGGGTGGATTACGACCTATGTTTTCCCATCTATAGACGATGATGAGACAAGTGTATTGTTGAGATTGATTTTATGACAGTCGTTCAAAACTCGAAATAAACAATTATAAAACTAGCACATCCATATAGTTTGTGGGACGGATCACGTCAATAGGGATCAATGGTTAAGAGATACTTATGGAATCGAAGACAATTTGCGAATATTTTTTTATTCCTTGTATTCTTATAGTTAAACGGGTTCAAATATTAGTTATTCATGCCTAAATACATGTTATCACCGACATTCTTCATGGTATCCATTTATCAACTATTTTATATTGTTTTCGTTTTATCTCGCATTCTTCTAATTATCTGCCATGAACTATTGGTTAGTCATTCATCATATATGAGTTATCCAGGCATTGCTACCAGTGATTTTTTATATTCCTTTTTTTATAATTGTTTATTCTGAATTTTGAACGACTACCATAGAATCGATCTCGACAGTACACTTGTCTCGCCATCGTCCATAGATGAAAAATCATAGTTCGTAGTCCACCCCAAATCTCAAATAAAAACGTCTATCGATGTAAAAATGAATATAAAAAATAACTAGTAGCTAGTTGACAAATGGATAACTGGTAGCAATTAATAGATAACTCATGGTTGATGAATGGATAACCAACAGTTCATGGAAGATAAATCGAAGAATGTGAGATAAAAAGAAAAAGAATATAAAAACTAACTGATAGTTGATAAATGGATAACAGGAAGAATGTCAATGATAACATGTTAATGGGCATGGATAACTCACACTTGAACTCGTTTAACTAGAAGAATATGAAGAATAAAAAAAATTATAAATTGTCTTCCATTCCATAACTATCTCTTAACCATTTGATCCCAGTGACGTGATCCAGCCACGAACTATGTGAATGTGCTAATTTAATATCATATGACATTTATATGTAATTGAATAAAAAAAAACTCAATTAAAAAACGATTATAAAAAATAAAAAATAAAAATTACTATATATAATTTACATTGAAATGTGATGTTGCATTAAAATATTGTAACAAAGGAAAAATAATTTACATTGAAATGTGATGTTAAAATATTATTAAGATAGATATTAAGATGATAAGACATTTTTAATATTATTAACTTGTTATGTAAATTAAATTTTGTAATTAATTAAATACAAAAACATATATGTTCATAATATTTTATAAACCAATTTGTTATTTGTTTTTATTTGTCCTTTTTTATT
Source organism: Pseudotsuga menziesii (assembly GCA_001517045.1). Lineage (NCBI taxonomy): Eukaryota > Viridiplantae > Streptophyta > Pinopsida > Pinales > Pinaceae > Pseudotsuga > Pseudotsuga menziesii. Next base: position 42,418 of record LPNX010698271.1, read on the forward strand.
TATTGTGTTCAGGGGTACTTTTTACCATTCAAAGTAGATTAGATGTATCATTTTTATCATAGTGACTAGCACATATTGGTTTTAAAATTAAATATATATATAACATGTTAGTTTTTTTTTTTGTTTAATAAGCGAGAAACCTTCTATTAAACTGTGAAAATAAAATCACAATGGACAAATTGGTGCCATGGAGGCCACCTGTCCCCCAGTTCAAGCTGCTCATGAAGGCCAGCGAAACTATATACCGACATGACCCATTCATACTATCTATTACCATACTATTCATCAGAATGTTCAGATCGGTGTGGGTAAAGGTCCCAATAGACAGCTCAACTAACTGGTGCTCTTGAACTATGTTGCCCGCTACCCCTGCCCTGCCTTCACGAACTCTCTTTTCAGCCAAAGTGTTAATCATGAAAACCAGTGCGGTCTGTTCTGAATGATGTCTCCCATGCAATCTCCAGCGTATCCCTGCCCTCCTTCATGGCACAAACCTCACTTGCCTTGCCACCTGTGCCTGTCGAGCTATCAACCAAGCTCAACTGACGTGGGTAGCTAGGAGGTCGACGTTGAGATTTGCCTTACATGGCTGTTATAATCAACCTCAGCAAGAACTTGACACCGGTGGAAAAAATCCCTTTCCTCCACTTGATTAGGGAGCGCCACTTGGAAAGAGATTCCTGCCCCTACACCTTTGTTGGCCGCTGCATCCGCCACTGTATTTCCTTTGCACTGAACATGCATGAACATGACCGCCGGGGCCGCTTGAAGAATTGAGAACAACTCCTCTATTCTACTCTCCCATCTCCAGTTCTGAGAGATCTTAGAAGTTGAAGAGCCCGCCTGGAGTCTGGTTGCCATAGAAATGATAAGTCGCGAGTCTCCTTCCACAATCAATGGGGACCATCCGGTGTCCGTCGCCCATTTGAGGCCATGCACCAAACCTTCCAGCTCTGCCAGATTATTTGTGCTGTCACCAAGATCTCCCCAGAAGACCCCCAGCATCTGTCCCTCGTGGTTACGAGCTACTCCTCCAAAACCAGTCGGCCCCGGATTCCCTTTTGCTGCCCCATCAAAGTTTAACTTGTATGACCCGCCTCTGGGGGCGACCAGCAGTCCGGGCTTTTCCTGGTCACCAAGTGAGCATGAGTCTCTCCCTGGTAGGTCGGGATCGAGGTGACACCCCATTCATTCAGAATAAGACGTTCCTGGATCTCGGCTTTGAAGTACTCCGCGGTCTAAGGGTTCAGACTCAGAGTTTCTTTGAGGTGAGACTCTCTGTCGAGCCAAACTTTGTCCAGTGGTCGTCTTTTCCCTTCAAAAATACGCCCGTTGCGTTCCTTCCATATTTCCCAGACAATAAACCCCGGGAAGAGCTCCCACATTCGGTTTAGGATTACATTCTTAAAAATCTTAAGGGGCCAGTTGGCAATGGTTTCTGAGGGATTTCCTCTGACTCGAGCCCATCGTCTGAATCGTTGTTCTCCTCTGTCCCAGAGCTCCGAGGCAAACCAACAAGCTTCGAGGAGATGATCCATAGTTTCAGGGGCTGAGGAGCATAAAACACAACAAGAGGGCCCTTTCAAACCCCTTTTGAGGAGGTTATCCCAAGTGAGGATCCTATGACGGAGTAAAAGCCAGCAAAAGGAAGCTATCTTCAGCCAGAAGTGATGGTGCCAGATTTTTTTCCATTTTTCCTCCTGCTGGCAGCCCTCCCCACTCTGTTGAATGTGAAAAGCCTCTTTGATCGAAAAGGTTCCTCTGTTGGTGTATCCCCATCTAATCACATCCGGGCTTTCCACAATGGGAATCTTGCGGCTGGTGAGTTCCTTGAGGAAGTCATCCAGTCTATCTTCCAGTATCAGATGTTGCCACCATTCTTTTGACAGCCATGTCCGATGGAATTGATCAGGGGCATGGGAAATCCATAAATCCCTGACTTTTTCCTTACCACGATGTTGGAGTTGTGTCTGAAGGTCATCTATACCTACTAGGTCAGCCAACTTCCCTTTCTGTTGCCAAGCATCCATCACGAAGAAAGCTTCTCGGGCGTCTCGAATCTTCCAGAAACTATGTTTCTGAACTAAATCTCGGTTCTGTTGGGCCATCGTCCAGATGTGAGAACCTGGAGGAGTTCGGTCATAGCGAATGAGTTGATTTTTCGGCCAAAGGTGAGCATACTTATGATGCCAAACCATGGCCCATGGTTCAGAAGTGTGAGTCACCCATCGCCACCAAATCTTCGCTCCCATCACCTTATTGATGCCGATCGGATCCCTGAAACCAAGCCCCCCAGCCTCCTTGGGCCTGCAAATCGTTGCCCAGTCCACTAGAGCCCATTTCCGATGATCATCAGTGCTTCCCCAGAGGAAATTTCTTTGGATGTTCCTTATTTGTTTCAAGACCACTTGAGGTGCTGAGAGCACCGAGAAGAGATACAGTGGCGTAGCTTGCAGGACTGCTTTGACCATAACCATACGACTTGGAAAATTCAGGGCACGATAGGTCCAATGGGTCAGTTTCTGCTTCATTTTGTCTAGAAGTTCCTTACATGATACATGTTTGATGGTGGTCTCTGCTAATGGTGCCCCTAGATATTTCGATGGTAGGGTTCCTTCTGAGAACTCTAGAATGCGAAGAATATTTCTTTTGGCCACCCAAGAGGTGTTAAAGAAGAACACCTGAGATTTTTCCTTATTGATTTCCAGACCGTTGGCCAGAAGGAAGAGATCTAGTCCCTTTTTGATGCCTCGGGCTTCCTGGACCAAAGATGGCCCCATCAACATATTGTCGTCAACAAATTGTTGATGCGTCTGAGCTGGCAGATTCTCACAAAGTTTGAGGCCCTTAATCTATCCAGAATTCTGCATGTCTCTGAGCAATCTGCCCAAGCCCTCGGCAATGATTATGAAGAGGTCACTTGATGAACCTCCTACTAAGAGAATATTCGCATGGTGTCAATACATTCTACAAGATGAATAAAGGCATGGAGTGCCATTAGGTTCATCCAAAGAGTGAAAGAACCTTGAAATAAATTCAGGGTATGTTGCACAGATGATTTACTTCATTGATTCAGAACCTTCCACCTATGAAGAAGCTACTAAGCAGCAAGTATGGAAATATTCCATGGTATAGGAATACAAATATATTACGAAGAATGATGTTTAGGAATTTGTTCCCAAACTTGAAGGGAAGTCCATAATAACTTCCAAATGGATTTATAAGGTCAATCATGCTACTCATGGAAGTATTAAAAAGTATAAAGGAAGATTTGTAGCCCATGGTTTCTCTCAGAAAGAAGGCATAGACTACGATGAGACATTCGCTCCAGTGGTCAAGTACACTACTATTCAAGCTATGATCTCACTTGCATTTGTTCTAGGATGTAAGATTCACCATATCGATGTGAATACTACCTTCCTCAATGGGGAGGTTGATGAAGAGGTTTACATACAACAAACTCATGAGTTCGTATTTTATGGGAAGAGTCCCATGTATGTAAACTGAATAAATCCTTGTATGGGATTAGGAAATCCTCGAGGGCTTGGTATTCAAGGATTGACAGCTATCTTCAAAGATTGGGCTTCTCTAAGAGTGAATATGATCCAAACATGTACTTCAATATTGTGAAGAACCAACCTCTAATATTGGTTCTCTATGTTCATGACTTGTTCCTTATTGGAGAGGTACGACAGATTGTTCAGTGCAAGAGGGAGCTCATTTCTGAGCTTGAGAATAAAATACTTGGTTCTTATGCACTACCTTATTTGTCTTGAATTTTTGCAAAGGAAAGATGAGATTTTTCCTTTCATGAGGAAAGTCCACAATTGATGTGTTATGAAGGATTGATGTGATGCATTTCAAATCCATGACTACCCCGATAGTTTCTAGTTTAAATAAACTAGATGAGTAAGATTATGGATCGGATCTAGTAGATGCTACCAAGTATAGCAAGTTGATTGGTTCCTTGATGTACTTGATACATAGTAGACCTAATATATATTATGTTGTGAGCATATTGATCCAGTTACTTAGATACCTTTGAGGTACTATTTCTTATGGACTCATATTTGCCTCCAGTGGTGATGTAAAGTTACTTGGTTATGCCAACTCCAATTGGGGTGGAAGTATTGTGGCTAGTACTACAGAAGCAAAGTGTATTGCAACTAGTACTACATAATCAAAGTGTATTGCATCTAGTAATAAAAAATCAAAGTGTATTATGGCTATTACTACATAAGAAAACTATATTGCATCTAGTACTACCTATCGAGAAGCAATGTAGCTTAGGAGGCTCCTTGTGGGGTTGTTCAGGGAGAAGCCTGAGACTACGGACATTTTCTCCCATAATCAGAGTTGTATTAAGCTCTCAGAAAACCCTTTGTTTCATGATAAGATGTAAAACATTGAGATGAAGTATCACTTCATCATAGACATGGTCAGAGTGGTGCAGTAAGACTTCAGTACATTTCTGCTAAAGAGCATATTGCATATGTGTTAACAAAGCCTCTGTTAGTGACGAAGTATAGAAAGTTTTGAGACAAGCTTGGCATGGCAGGAAATTCCTCCCTTGCTGAGAGGGAGTGTTGAAGTTACAACATCAATATGATTCATTCTCCAAGCCAATATTTTGTTCGGATTGGGCCTCATGTGTTGAGGTAGGGAGTTTGATTTGGACTCAGGAACTTGGAGTAAATTCTTGGGTTGAATGACTAAGCCTTCAGTCTAAAAGGTTATTCCTCGTGTGTTGATGTGAATACTTTGACTTGTCAAAGTGATGATATTGTACAGTCTTGTTGGACAAGGCTAAATACTTGTGTTTCAAGTCAGATCCTCATGTGTTGAGGTGGACCTCTAGTATAGAGTTGATCTTTGCATGTCGAAGAATTAATGTTGTGTGATGTATTACTAATCATGATCATCATTACTATTAAGTGTCCTCCAGAGACTGGAAACCTATGGAATGAATTACTTTAGCATATGATCATTTGATCTGTGGAGTAATATAATATGATCATAGAATCTGACAAATCTTCTTCGTATAATCTAATATGATAGATAAACTAAAGTTAACACATATGAACCATGTGGATAAGATAAGAGGTAAAGATAAAATGCATAGAGAACAAAGAGAATTCAAAATTTTTCATGAGAATACTTCAGATGATTAAAGTGAACTCGATTTGTTAATATTCAGTTTAATTAACTATGTATGCCTCAGTTAAATAAAGGAGAACTCACAACGATCAATTCATTAAATCAATCAGCAAGATTTCATTTAAGAATAGTTAACTAAAGTGTTAATAAAGAAAAACTTGGGTTAACTAAGGGGTTTTTCATGACAACACTTTAGTTAAATTAAAAGACGACACTTTAGTTAAACTAAAAGCTGACACTTGAGTTACAACACTTGCATGATGACACATAATTTAGCATAGGCTAACTAAGTGATCCTACATCTAGTTAGAAGGCGAGTTCATCCTGAAGCCAGTAGACCATAAATATAATGTCAAAGATGAAAGGCATTGCACATTGTGTTATGCAGGATTGAAGAAACTGAAGAGAAGAGCTATTATCTAAGAAGGAATTCCCTATATTTTGCATGGGATCCTAATTTGGAGATTGAATTTGGAAAGTTATTTATGTGTTGGACACATTGCGAAATTTATCTGGTTGATCTCTCTTCTCAATTGCTCAGTATTTACACGTGGGGTGCTTATTCTCTTTTATCTTGCACCTAGGGTGCCGAAAGCAATCTGTTATTTGTAAAATACATTCTCTGATATCTATCATAATTATAATTTGAATATTTGTTGGGGTTTTTCCATCCTCATAGTTTTGAGGGTTTTCATCGGGGTACATCCTGTGCTATGTGTGAATGATTATGTGTATGAATGGTTCATTGATTTCAATTGCTTTGTATTTTTGCAATGAAATATTAAAGATCAAAGCTCAACATATTTCAACAAAATTCAACATTGTCCATATTGATTCTATGGTCATTGCCCAAAATTTGTAATAAACAATTATACAAAAAAATAGCTCATGTGATAAATACACTTAACAACGAGAACAAGTAACAGATTGTAATGCCCCATATTTTGACATTTAGTATGTAAACTATAATACAAATTAACTCAACATTTTAATTGCTTATTATCTATTTGATTCGGTAACATTCATTAAGACTATTATTATATGAACATGTGGACTCTCTAGATATGTGGATAGTAAATGGAACTCATCTTTTTGTTTTATCAATGTTGATGAATATGTTATGCATTTGAACATGCAATTGAATATAGAATATTGATATGTGAATGTCAGTTGAGGTGTACTATGAGATGGAACAAGTACAATATATGTTTCAAAGATACTTACATGTGTATATTAAATGTTGTTTTAGTGACATGGATTAACACTTGAAAGAGTTGAGTATGTTTATACATGAGATCTATGTGAGTGGTGAACTAACCCATGTGTGATTGTCTACAAGATAGATAGATTCTTATAGTTCCAAGGGGCACGAGATGTCTTGGACATCAAGAAGATATTGATGTTATATCAATTTGTATGTTATTTAATTTTAAATATCAATATCTGTATTACTTGTTGGTGAGTGTGAGTTTTGACAGGAACTACGACTTGCCCAAAGTGGTTCTTCAATGACAAGACCCCTTAGAACAATGATGGTAGAGTAGAGTAGATATAGGGTGTTGACCCTAGTACTATCAGGGGGGTAGAGTCATTCCCCACCGTTTATCCCCTGAAACCAGGAGTCGTGGGAGGGATGTGTTGAGCATGCTCCCCTAGACATGTGATGACTACTAGTGGGTTCTTGTTTGGGAAGCTTGGTCGATTTGTAGGAATCGACACTTCCTCTTACGGGTTCTATATTTGGTTAGTTCGGTGTAGCTAATGCCACAATATAATCCAGCAGAGGATGGGATGGTGAGGTCAGGAGATGGAAATTGTGGTGATTAGGCATTTTGAGTATTGATGGGGATGGATGGGACCAATGATTGATTGGATGGTGCTTGTCATTGATATAAAAAAAAAAACATTATGATTATATGCTTGATGTTTCATTATGTTTATGTAATTCGGGTTTATTACTTGTGTATGAATGATTAGGAATGAGAAGTGATGCATTGATTATGTTGGTCTTTTGTTTGTTGTTTGCAATTGTATAATAATGATGCATTAAGGAATTAAAAATGATTATTATTACCCATGCTTAATATGTGTGCGTTGGCCACGCATACGTCAATTCGTGAGTACATTACTATGGTTGGTTAATTAATGGATAATTTAGCATGGTTATGTTATTTTTTATTAACTTGGTTGGTGAATCATTGTAGTATTGCTTATGTATTGAATGTATAAATAAGTGTTGAAATGTGTGTGTGTGTGTGTGTTGACTTGTTCATTATAGTTTGGATTTAAATAAACTAATTGGATTATTGAATGATATACATATTTATATACATATAATATGACATATATCATAATATAATATACTATATGGAAATATCTTAATTGACTTATGATAAGAAATAATGTAAATAAATGGATAGATAGGGTTGCCTCAATTTTAGAAAGGACTTGTCATAGTTGCATTTAAGATAGTAGCATGACAAATGAGACTTTGCAACCATGTTTATTAATATTTTATTTATTTAAATCGTTTTGTTATTTCTTTGAGAAAATAAACTTATTGATTGTGAATATGATTACATTGGAATTTATTAATGGATAAGGAGGAGGATGAGGACTTTTGGGTTATAAATAGGTGACTTGAGGTTGGAAGAGGGGAGTTCTTTTCTTGAAGATATTTTGTGAGAGTTTTGAAGGGATTTGGGAATTTGGGATATTTTGGGACGAGAAGTTTAGAAGAGTTGGAAGAGTTAGACAACTCTTGAAAGAATGGGTACTTAAAGAACCCGGTGTATCATTGTTCTATTCTTTGGGGGTCTTGGGAATGAAGGGCCAAGAGATCAGGACGTGGATGGCTCTTGGGGCTAGGGATTCGGCTATACTATTACTTGGCTAGGAGGTAAAATCATGGTCCCTCTTTGAGCAATGAAGATGGAAGCAACTTGAGGAGAAGATGAAAGCTTGCTTCGGTTGGTCTTCCTCACCATTCTCATTGATCATCAAGAGGTATTTTTCTTGTAATTATAAGTATTTCTATGATGTTATAAACTACTTATATGTTTTTATGGTTACATGATGCTTGTATGTTACTAAGTCATATATATAAGAAATCCACTATTTGAGCTTGTATCAACAATATCATGTATTTCATATACCTCCGATTTTTTTTTTGTGGAGTCAGAAGAAGTTTGAGGTGAGCTAGGGTTGGAGTCTGGGGCTGCAAACCCCCTGGTAGGATTCATGGCGATTGTGACAGCTAGGGGCCTTGGCCCTGAGGGAAGTGGCAGAGGTAATGGGGATCTAGACGGTGGAAAAGATGGGCTTGGGGGGAGATTGAGGCAAGGGGGTTTCATTCCGCAAGCCCAATCAATCTTAGCAATCCAGATCCGTTCAGAGGTGATCGAGGAGAAAATTGAACTATGGAAGGAAGTTCCCTAATAGGAAAATTTGTGGGGGTTTGGCCAAAGGAGAAAGATCTGGTTCGATGGATCTAGATCAAATGGAATCCAAAAGGACACTATGACCTTCAATTAGGAGCAAAAGGATTCTTCACCATAATCTTCTTTAACCAAGAGGATAGAGACAGAATCATGGAAGGGGGTCCTTATTTTTTCTTCTCAGTGGGCTTATATCTTAGACCCTGGAAGGAACACTTTAATCTAGAGACGGAGGATCTGACAGTAACCCCAGTATGGATAAGACTAGTGGGACTCCCAGGGGAATAATAAGGGATATTGGAAATTCAATCGGTGAATTTGTGAAGGTTGCGGAACAAACGAGACTTCAGAGATACACATCGTTTTCTCGCATATGTGTCTACATGGATCTGTCAAACGACCTTCCGGAGGCTATGAGCCTGAATTGGGACGACAAGGAATGGATCCAGCAGATTGAATACGAACAACTCCCTTTTCGATGTAGGATCTGCCATGAGTATGGTCACTTTGGGAGGAACTATCCTAAGGGGTCCCAGGAGAAGGCAGATTTAGATCGGGAAGGAGAGAAACAAGCCAATGAGGGTTTCAGACAAGTGAAAAGCAGAAGACGAGACAAAGGTAATGGCGGATAGAAAGGACAAAAAGAAATAGTGGAAAAGTCTATAACGAGTGCTAACTCATTCCAGATCCTAGAAGAAGAGGGAGAAGGTGGAATGAAGGGAGAGAAAGAAAGGAAGAATGAGACTCAGGTAACCGAGACAAAGGAAGATGGGGATGAAAACAAAGAAGTTGGCATGCCAGATATCGTGGAGGATGACGAAGCTGAGGATATGGAGTTAGGAGATCTGGATCTGGATGCATTGGAAAAAGAATGCGAGAAGGCAGGAAAAGGATATGTCTCCCATGCATAGATCGAACTTCTGTAGAAAGCCATCATTAGTTCAAAAGTGAATCAGGAACTGGGGATTAGTGTGGAGCCTCAGAAAGGGAACAAGAGAAAATCCTCGGAGGAAGAGTAGAAAAGAGGGCAGAAAACGAATAAGCATCGAATTGCAAAGATTGGGGTTAAGCTCATTGAATCGGCCCAATACCGAACGATCTGGGCAACCTTCTCTGAAGTAAGTAAAGTTATCCAATGAAGATAATCTATTGGAATATTAGGGGGTGCAATCACCCAAGAAAGATCAAGACCCTCACTAGGAAAATTAAACAGGAAAAACCAAACATGCTTTGTTCACAAGAAACAAAATGCAACTATGATACTCTATTAAAAGTAGGACAGTGAATTTGGAAGGGTAGTGAAGTTATGGCAGCAAACGCAGAAGGTATGGGAGGGGGGTTTTCCATTCTTTGGAAACCTAGGCTAGTGGAGCTTTCAAAATGGGGGGCCAGCCACTTCTCACTGATGGGAGGGTTTAAGATCTTAGGATCAAATATCACAGGAACGGTGGTCAATACTTATGGACCAAGTGCATTTCCCCAGAAGCAAGCCTTTATCCACCACCTGAGGTGGTTGAATAACCAGGCGCGGGAGGGAAGATGGATTGTAGGAGGGGACTTCAACCTGATTTCAGCTCTCAGGGAAAAGAAAGGGGGGAGAAGAGTATTGGACAAGTACCAAGAGGAATTCATGGAGATTTTAACTCACGATTTCTTAGTGGACATGGAGACAGGTGATGGTTGGTTCACATGGAATAATAAGAGGGGTGGAGATCACCTTGTTGCATCCCAATTAGACATGTTTCTAGTGATAGATAATATTGTTAGGGGTTTAGGGGATATTTGGGCAAATGTGATCCCTACTACTGACTCTGACCACTGGCCAGTATGCCTCAACTGGGAAGTGAGGAACTCATTCCTCCCCAAGCCCTTTCGCTTCGAGGACTGGTGGAACAATGGTAGCAAGAGTTGGACAACCCTGGGGGGACATGAATGTATAGCTTTCAGCAGAAACTAAAGGCTTTAAAAGCTAATATCCATACTTGGAACAAGGAGTAATTTGGGGACATCTTCACGGACAAGAAGAGGCTCATCCAAGACATTGACCTTCTCTAGCAAAAAGGGATGGACATTGGATGGGACATGGAGATGAAGGAAAAGGAGAAGGACCTCCTTTCTCATCTAGAAGCTAGGGAAGAACAACAAGAGATATATTGGAAACAGAAGTCCTAGGTCAAATGGCTTCAGGAGGGGGAGAAAAACACAAAATTATTCCATAAATCGATGGTCAACAATCAGATGGGCATGAAGATCCACAGAATCAAAAGATATGATGGGACCCAGGTGGAAATCAGAGAAGAAGTTGGGGAGGAACTAGTTAATCACTTTAAGGAAATCATGATTGAAGACAATGGGGCTGGGGACCAGGATATTGCACGGATCACGGCTATTATCCCCAGAACAGTTTCTAGGGAAGACAATGGGAACCTTAGTAAGCCTACAACCATGCAGGAGGTGGAGGAAGTAATGAGCCAAATGGCCCAAGGGAAGACTCCTGGTCCAGATGGTTTTATGACCAACTTCTTCCACTTCTTTTGGGAGATGATTAAAGAGGAATTTTGGGCCATACTAGAGGAATCCAGAAGCAAACGAGGAGTGCTTAAAGCCTTCAATGCAACTTTTTTAGTTCTAATTCCAAAGGGAGAAGGGACGGATTATCCATGTAAGTTCTGACCCATTTCCCTCTGCAATGTGATTTATAAGATAATAACCAAAGTTATTGCGAACAGATTGAAGCCCCTTCTACATGGCCTGATAAGCCTAGAGCAATTGGACTTCGTAGAAGGTAGACAGATCCTGGATGGCATCATTGTGGTCCATGAGACTATACACTCTCTAAAATGCACTAAACGACCTGGAATGCTCATTAAACTAAACATCGTAAAAGCCTATGACAAACTCAATTGGAAATATTTGGAGGAAATTATGAGGGCCTATGGCTTTAGCTCATAATGGGTAGAATGGGTGATGGCCCTGGTTACGTCACCTTTCTACTCCATTATGTTGAACAGCTCCTCGACTGGCCTCTTCTCACCCACTAGGGGGATCAGATAGGGAGACCCGCTCTCCCCTTTCCTCTTCATTTTGGTAGCAAAGGGACTGAGCAAGCTCATCCAGACCTAGGTGGAAAGTGGTAGAATTAGGGGTCTATCATTGCATGAAGGCATGGAAAAACAAACTCACCAGCAATTCATGGACGACACGATGCTAATGGGGCACCCTTCAGTCCAAGAGGCTCGTGCCTTCAAATCTGTTAGAATATAATCCGTCGGGATTATATATTGTAAATAAATAAATAAATAGTTAGTTGAACAGTTACATAGGAAGCTGAAAAGGCTGGGTGGAAGGTGAAACACAACCGTCACATGTAATATATAAATGTATGCATTAGCCATGAATAATATTGAATCGGGAGTTATACCTAACAAGTGGTATCAGAGCTTGGCTATTTTCAATAACTCCTGCCTGCTGCATTTCAGTCCTGGCATTCTGCTTGCTAGTCCATTGCCAGACTGCCTGCTCGATCAGTCTACCAATCGCATGCATTGTATGCGTTACTCCTCCTTCTGGGTGCGTTTATTCTCTGCTAAAAAGTTTGAATTAGCTTAACCCTAATTTTACCCTAGTTTTATGCGGGAAGTTTAATGTGACATTTTCTTCTGCGTGAAGATGTGAAGAGCCTGCGTGAAGAGGTGAAGAGACTGCTGCGACTTGAAGACTGCATAATACCTATCAGCATAATACCTATCAGTGGTATTGCTACGACTTGAAGACTGCTCTTATACCTATCAGTGGTATCTTTTATGCTGAAGACTGCATGTATGCTGCGTATTGATGATATATGAGACCATTGAAGTCATTCACTATGCTGCGATTTCTGCGAGCTATGAGCGTGGAGGTAAAACGTTTTTGTTCATTGAAATACAAAAACCCTAATTTTTGCCCTAATCTTTTGCATTGAAGAGTGAAATAGTCTGCAAAATTTCTCATGCGAGTGGCCTCTCGTGGTTCAAGTTTGTAAGAGTTGTGACTGATATTTTCATATGGTTGATGTGTATTGAAGATTCCCATGACTTCTTTATTAAAGCTTTGAGTTAGAATGTATGTGAGTGTTGGGTTTTCTCCTTTCGATTTGAAGCTGTGCTTTGAGCTTGAGTGATAGATACAGCAGAATACTGTTGGTGTTTGTTGTAAATTACTTCCATTTTCTTGAAGCTGCTCATATCCACCTGAATATTGTAATCGAGCTGGTGCTCTCCCTCAAGACTGCTTGTGAAGTGCATGGAGGCCGAATCTAAATATTGCTGCAAACATCCACTTGAAGACTGAAGTTGTGATCACATTCTACGTGAAACGAGATTGCTGAGACTACCCATCATGTTGACTGCATAAAGTTTTGGATTTTGAAATCTAGGAAGAGCTGAGATAATTGTTGACTGTTGGTTGCAATATTTTCTCTGTCATTGTATCATTTTAAAAAACTTGAAGTTGAGATATTAACATTGTAAATCACCTTGGCAGAGACTGTAGACCTGCAAGGTTATTGTTTTTCTATTATCTCATTCTCTTTCTCATATTAAGTTCATTATTGTAAATTACACTAACAATTGTAAAAGATGCAATCTATAGCATCTGTAGTTGGTGTCACTCTCTCTGGCAAAGAGAGAGGCAGAGGAAGAAGAAATTTCAAAGGCAGAGGGGGCAGAAACAACTCCAGCAAAAGATCAGATTTGCAGTGCAAGCGTTGTGGGAAGACTGGGCACACATCAGATCAGTGTTGGGCTTTGTGGGACTCCATCAAAGACAAGCATAACCAGAAGAAAGATGACCAAGATGCTAGTAAATCTTCTGATTCTTGTATTGTTGCACATTGTAATCTTGGAATTAATGAAATGACTTCACTTTCATCTTACAAATATTATTGGCTGCTTGATACTGGTGCAACATCACACATGACATTTAGAAAAGACTGTTTTGAAGAACTTAATGAAACAATAGATGGCATAGTTTACTTTGCAGATAAGTCAAGTCTTAAACCAAAGGGAATGGGCACCATTCAACTGAAGATGCCTGGATTCCCTGATTTCTTGTTGAAGAATGTTCTTTATCTTCCAGAGTTGCAGAGAAGCTTGCTATCCTTGGTGGAGATTCGACAGCGAGGCCATTCCATCCACATGTTTGATGGAATCGTTGAAATAAGAAAGTCCTCTGACAACCAAGTCATCATGACTGGATACGAAGATGGGAAGCTGCTGAAGCTAAAGGGTTCATCTGCAAGAGTTCAGAACTATGCCTACCTCTCTCAGCATGGAGAAGGTAATTTTTCATCTAGTTCATTGTGGCATGCAAGATTTGGTCATCTAAATTATAACAGTCTTTGTTTGTTGAGAAAGAATGGTGTATTTGGTTTGCCCACCATTCCCAAAGAGAAGAACAAATGTGATGCATGTATATTAGGGAAACATAGTAAGCTGCCATTCCATGAATCTAATTTCAGAGCAAGTAGGAAATTAGAATTAGTACATTCTGATTTATGTGGCCCAATGCCTACACCTTCAGCAAATGGGAATAAGTATTTTATGACATTTGTTCATGACTACTCTAGAATGTGCTGGATTTACTGTTTAAAGACAAAATCAGAAGCATTTCAAGCATTCAAAGACTTTCATGCATTAATAGAAAAACAAGCACAATCAAAAATTGGTACACTTCGTACTGATAATGGGAAAGAATACACTTCAAATGCTTTTGAAGATTATCTTCACCAACATGGAATTGCACATCAGACTACCATTCCCTACAATCCTCAACAAAATGGTGTAGCAGAAAGAATGAATAGAACCATAATGAATATGGTTCGCTCAATGATGTTTTTCAAGAATGTAAAACTAATGTTTTGGGGTGATGCAGTAAAATGTGCAGCCTATTTGAGAAATAGAAGTCCCTCAAATGCTCTTGATAACAAGATTCCACATGAAATGTGGTTTGGCCATCTCCCTTCAGTCAGGCATCTCAGATTTTTTGGTTCCACCTATTATGCCTTGATTCAAAAGGAGCAAAGAAACAAGCTTGGTGCTCGAAGCAAAAAATGTATTTTCCTGGGGTACGAAGAATACTCCAAAGCATACCGTTTGTAGGTAAACAAGAAATTTGTTATTTCCAGAGATGTCATTTTTCTTGAGACTAATAAAAATGACCAGTCCATTGAGAGACAGCTTGATCATTTGGAAATTT
>LPNX010698271.1:58725-89223 GCA_001517045.1 Pseudotsuga menziesii
AATCGGGAGTTATACCTAACAAAATCAAGTCTATTGCTCTTTGCGAGAGCATTGGGGCTTGCTGTCAACGCAGAGAAATCTCAGGTGTTCTTCTTTAATACCCCTGATGTCACTCAAAGAAACATAAGCCGGATCTTAGGTTTCAACAAAGGAACTCTTTCGTCCAAGTATCTAGGGGTCCCTTTAAGGAAGGGTGCCATCAGGAAATCCTCATGGAAGGATCTTCTAGATAGGATCAAAGCCAGACTGGAAAATTGGACCCTCAAACCATTAAATCTGCCAAGCAGGCTATTGTTGGTTAAGATGGTGCTCCAAGCCATGCCTGTGTACCTCTTTTCCGTTCTCTCTACACCAAAGTCAATCTTAAAAGAAATAAGAAGCATCCAAAGAAATTTCTTGTGGGCAGGAACAGAAGCTAAGGCCAAGTTCTCCCTAGTAAGCTGGTAAAAAGTGTGCAATCCCAAGGACAGAGGGGGCTTGGGCCTTCGTGACCCAGAAATCATGGAGGAAATCCAGGGAGCTAAAATTTTGTGGCGGTGGTGCAATTATTCACAGGAACCATGGGCTAAGATTTGCCATACAAAGTATGCTCGGGATCGACCTAGATCACAACTAATCAGATACAATGTGAACCCTCCAGGGTCTCATATTTGGTAGAGGGCCCTGGTTGGTCGGAAAATAATCCAAGAGCATAGCTTTTGGGAAGTCAGAGCGGGGAATTATGCCAACTTCTGGGATGACTCGTGGAATAAACTTCCCAAGCTATCAATCGATCCTGGATGTCAGCACATACGAACCATAGCAATAGAGGAAGGTAAAATAAAGGTCAACCAATACTGGGAGGAAGGCATACAGGCAGACAGATGCACATGGGTGATCCCGAACAGAAGAGAAGACTAGATTTCAGAAGAAGCCATTAGATCCTTTACAAGTAAGCTCCAAGATTGATGCATTTTTCTCAAAAAGTGGGATGACATTCTTCGATGGGGGTATTCTCAAAAAGGGTCTTTTAGCATAAAAGAAGCCTACAATATCAGAATCAATAATTGAGCGGAGGAGGACGAAATTTGGGAAAAAATATGGTCGACCAACCCTTGGCCAAAAGTGGCCACATTTTGTTGGTTGGTAGTTAAATGAAGGATATTAACGGGAGAAAACCTGAGGCGAAGAGGCATTCAAGGCCCTTCTCGTTGCGTTCTATGCGCAAACCAAGAAGAGAGCATGAGCCACCTTATTGACACTTGCCCCTTTGTTGGGGATCTTTGGGCTAGGGGAGCGCAAATCTTCCGAAAGAGCAATAGATACAGAGGGGACCCAAGTCAAACCTTAAAGGATGGGCAACCTAAAAAAATTTAAAATGACATCCTGCGTACCTTATGGCAAGCTTTTTCGGGCAGTGTCATGTGGGTCGTCTGGAAGGAGCACAATGGACAAATCTTTCGCGACAGACATCAATATTCCGAGGAGGTGTGGAAGATGTTAACAATGATAATGTTGCAAACAATCCGCAGCATGCGATAGACATCAGAAGATAAAGAATTTTCAGGACTAGAACGGAGAGTGGTGGAAGACTGGGGGCTAAGTAAGGGTACTCTGGATGGTCTGCGCCAAAGGGTTAAGACTTGCAGAGTCTAAGGCCCAAACTCATGGTCTCCTCCACCTCTCCTGGTCTTTAAGTTAAATTTCGATGGAGCAGCAAGGGGAAATACGGGCGAGGCAGGATTTGGAGGGGTTTGCAGAAATTCAGACAGTGAAATCTTGCAAATATTTTACGGTTCGATAAGTTCAATCACAAATAATTCGGCAAAATTGGAAGGAATTCTTCAAGGCATCAAGGTGGTGATCAAGAACAATTGGCTCCCGATGGTGGTGGAAGGAGACTCAAGCGTTCTAGTTCAGATGGCCAAACATCTCAGTAATGGAAAATCCACGGAGAAGGTCTCATTGAGTTGGTGCCTGGCCAGCAGTTTGGCAACACTCTGCATCATCGTCATGGCTCACACTGTGATCTCCTTTCAACATGTCTGAAGGGACGCGAACAAGGTGGCATACATGCTGGTGAATATTGGCGTGAGTGGGAATGGGGCCCATAGGATGGAATGGTTGGAGGACTTCGAGGCCAAGCCATGGCTTCCAATATGTCGACAGTTGGTTTCTCATGATGCCAGTGCAGGAGGACAGGTAACGGAGGATAGGAGGAATGATTGCGATAGGGACAGGGCGCATCATGAACCCTATGCAAATCCTTCTCTTTGACACGCGTTGTCACGCATTCTAAGATCATGGTAATCTGGGACGGTCCTTCAGGAATTAACCCAAGGTACAGGGAAGAACAGATGAGGAGAGACGGGATAATCTCTTGCAAGTGGGAGATACAGGAATGATGAAGGATATGGTGGTGCAAATCGTGTCGAGTACGGTGAAGGGTGCTTATAGGATATGGGAGATCGACATACGGGACAGAACCGTTAATATGAAAACAGAGCTCATGCATATTAATAACAAGTCATCCATTCGTCTCTTCATCTCCTATTTGTGGGATAAAGAGGTTGGATTGGCAAGCTTTAGTGGTGGCATGAATTTGTAGAGAAATACGGTGAGGAGTGGAAAGACAGAGTGGAGGATGGCTCTGCTGTGGGGGTGTTCTAGAAAACTAGGAGGGAGCAGTGCACATGCCAAAATCCAAGACAAGGGGAAAAGTGTGGTCCATTGTAGCAAGGCGGTGGCAACTTGGGCTCAATTGCAGGCCTGGGCGGCGGCGAAGTTTTTTAAGGACCGCATTCCGCTAATGGCTCGCCAAGCTACGGAAGGGATGGAGAAAATGTTATGGGAGAAATTTTCATCAATGCCCATCGAAATGATGCGGGAGGAGGTTGATGGGTGGGTTGCTGACCCAAGGTCGACGGCTGGCAGAGCCTCGGCCCACGACCGGCTCGTAATGATTTACTGGGTTATAATGAATTTAGTCACTCACTCGGCCCTGAACGTCGAAGCTAAGCTAGAGAAGATGATGGAAAAGAAGGAAGGGGACGGAGAGCCAGTCAAAGCCAGCATAATGAAGAGTGTCGGGCCATTAACAAAAAGATTGACTCCCTCAACTCGGATTGTCGACTAATGCACCGTAAATTGGATCATATTACCACTCACCTGGGTATCACCCTGTATCATCCTAAGATGCAGCAGCAAATGGTTGGGGGTTCCAATCGGCACGCGGGTGGTCAAAGCAATGTCAATTCAGATGCGACACCCCCATCATGTGAAGCTTCTTTGGCTCAGCAGGGGGAGTGTCCTCTGCATGATCGTCACTCTGGGATTGGAAGGCAAGCTGTGTCGTAGCTCTCTGTCTGGGTTTTCCTTATGCTTATCACCTCTATCAATAAGTTTCAGTGTTTTCTCTATTTAATCTTGCTAGTTTATTCGGCTGTAATGATGTATGTATTTCTGGGATTGAGCTCTGCACAGTTGGGGCTCTCCCTCTTTTGGGGAAGGTTGGGTACAGGGTTGATCAAATGTAATAGGGGTATGGCTGGGGAATGGGCTGATTGTCAAACGCCCAATTTTTGTATCTCCATGTAATGCTGCTTTTCTGAAGTAATATAGCTTTTATTTACAAAAAAAAAAACAATATCATGCATTTCTAGAATGAAAAGAAAATACATGTTTAATTAGATTAAAATTTATAATGCCAATAGGGGAATTACACAAATAACTTATTCGTGGCACTTAACTTGTGGCTTATCGATGTTCACCGGCAACAAGTTAAGTGGTTGGGCTAGTATATAAAGGATTTGAAAAAGAAACCAATATTTACAGTCATCCAAGAGGAGGAATTTGTTCTCCAAAATATAAAACTCCCTAAAATGTTGTAGATATTCACATGCTGAGCAACTAGAAAAATGCAAAAAAAAACTCATTTAAAATAGAGGCTAACTGTTGGAATCACTATTTGTTCCTTGCTCAACATAGAGAACATCATTGTCTTCTTCTTCGGTATCTGAGTTGTGCATAGCTTCCTCTGAACATCTTCATCAATAACAAGCTCATCATCATAAGAGCATTCTTCCATGTTAACCTATATATCATTTTCTTCATCACAATCATCGTCTTGAGCATCACTGGAGTTTTCTTCGTCATCTTCACTATCCATATCAAGATCAACGTGACACCGTCATTCCCGTCTTTTTCCATCGATCTAGAGAGAATTTGCACTGGTTACAACACTAAATAACCATCTCCATTCTTAAAATCAAAATTATCATCATTCTTAGAATATTTTTCCCCCTATTAAGTCTTCATGCTTTAACACAGCATTGGCAATTTCTTTCAATTTATTCTTACAGATCCTAATAGATGCTTGCATGCCATTGAAACAAGCATCCATACTAGAATTGATTAATTTGTCTCAAACGATTGTCTAACTCGGGAGAATGGGAAACCAACTGATGAAATATATGTATTAAACTTTCATCATCATCAAAATATGGTCACTACTAAAGTCCTAATTACTAGCTTGGCAAGCACTCACTTGCTCAGAGATTTCATTTAAACGCTTTTTGACATCCATATTCATAATATTTACACAATTTATTCCTATTCTATAAATACTAAAACCAAACCTCCCAAGATAGAGAAAACACCGCAAATAGTGCTTAGGAATTTCACCAAAACAAATTACACAAATGACCCATCTAGAGCTTGGATCAAGAGGGTTGACAGAATAATAAGAGGACAAAACAAAAAATACCTCTCTACCAAAATATAAAAGAAGGAGAAAACTACTAACAACATGCATAGAAAACATAGTCCTCAAACTAAAATATTCCACCAAATTTTCCTAAACACCTGTATCCCACACTTTCCAAACGAAAGAAAGATCAGAGCCACTGTTAAATACCTAGAAGAAAGGACATTAAAGGTTGATAGACCATCCATGGAAACACCTATCTTTGTGGGATAAAAAGAAGGAAAAGTTCCTTGCATCCCTCACCACCATTCCAAAAGAGAAGACTCTTCTGATACTAATGATCCCAAAACACGCTAAGTCATAACCTCCCGTGCAACAAGAGAAATGTCAGGCCTTCACAAAACACCATTGCAATGATAAGACTGAGCTCCCATGCAAGAAAACATAATGATCATGGATACCAACAAACCAACTCACATTAAAAATTTTGTAGTTTCCCTTAATGTTTCTAACTACACCATCGTCAAGGAGAACAACCACCTTCCCCATGTTGTCTTTGATAAGAAGGCAAGTATCTCCCACTTTCCTTTCTCCAGACGAGACCCGAGGGAGAAGATCAAAGACCATAATAACAACCAAGGAACAAAACCTTAAGGCAACTAATAATGTTCAAGTAATACCTCATTTTCAATTAATCCTCGTTGAGCTAGATGAGCAACTTGATTAGAAAGGTTGTCTGCTAATGCATTAAGCTCCCTTTTAACATGAAGAAATTTGATCAACCAAAATTAGGAAAGAATACCCAAAATATGATTATGAAGGTGACCAATTATTTAATCCCCGATTCTTAATGTTTCCTAGTTTGAGAAATGGTAAGAAGAGAATCGCCTAACACAACTAAGGAACGAACTCCAACATCAAAAGTCGATTTCAAGACCAGGAACAAAGCAAAGTGTTCCACCTAATTATTGGTCCCAATACCTATACCACAAGCATAAGCCTTCACTAAATTTCCTCTAGGGTTAGAACAATAAGTTAGATATTAGTTTTGTGATAATTGCAAATCAATAATTGGATAAACTGCAAGTAGTTTACTTCATAATTAATTAATTAATGCAGCTTTTTCCTATTTTCCTATTTTGTAAATATTTTTTTAAAATTTTGGGATGAGATTATTTCAATGTGGTAATTTTTGTTTTTAAACAACATTCTTTTGATGACAACACTCGCATCAGAACCAACATAGATCCATCTTAACTCTATCAAGTATAGAGAAGGATCAAATTCCTTGAGGTGAAAACATTTCCTCAAGTTTAGGACTCTAAAAGGGGTTTGCACATCAAGGAATTTGATAGTTCTCTACTTAGAGTTAAAGTTAATATGGATCTATGTTGGTTTTATAAATTTCAATAATTTAAAATAAAGATATTTTTTTCTTTAATTTTATATTAGTTTTACTCATTTTTATTATTTTAAGATATATAAAAAACAAATATAAAATTAATTTACTAATATGTGTCAATTTTATAAAGAAATATTATCATAATTTGTTGATTTAAGTATTTTTTTTAATTGAAGTTTTTAAAATTCACGTCAATTTGTGAATTTTATATATTCAGTAAAATACAATTTATAGTAAATTGTGTTATGTTTTTAATTTATAAGAAATTGTGTTATGTTTTTAATTAAAGAAGTATATGAGCATGTATAGAATATGTTTTTTCGGAGACAGATTGGACAGTTTGTCTCTATCTCTTTCAATCATGCATTGCTTAAGATAATTTGGAGACAGATTGGAAATTTTGTCTCTATCTCTTTCAATCATGTATATAGAGAATTGAACGAAAAGGCAGACTTGTTATCCAAAAGTGCTATGTTATTGGCACCAGGGGAGTTGAGAGAGGAAGAACAGAGGGTGTGGCCCCCCACTATGGCATAGTGAACGTTTTATATTTCTTTTTTGGTTAAGAATAATTCTAGCACGCAACAACAGAATATTAGAATCAATTTTATTAAGATAAGTTTTTGAAAAAGAACAGATTTCTTTTTGTATGACAATGAGATTTCACAGGTTGAAATATGTTGTAAATAGTGAAGAAAATAAAGGAATGGTGCAGATTTGGTTTAGAGCCAAGGAAAAATATGAAAGATGAAAGCTCAAGTAGTAATGTAAGTCTGCAATGTTGACAGTTTTATGTAAGTCTTTTTCTGGGATAGTCGAGGTTATTCAATATGAATAAGATATTTTTCTCTAAGGAGAATATATATATAAACTAATTAATTATATTGAATTACATTTTGTGATGATGATGATAGTTAATGTCGATTGAGACTAACTTTGGTCTATTGGACCTTAAGAAACTACTTTGTTTGATGTAACAAAATATCCCTATGCTCAAACAACTTAGAAAGGAGAGTACTGATATCACCATAGTTTTGACAACTTAGAATATTAGAGAGGATAGAAATATTATAAATATTGGGGAATTTCATATGGTCGTTATAAAACGCTTCTGGATTTGCTTGATCTTTCTCTAGGATTCCCTAGATATTTAACACCCCCGGACTTCACAGCCATACAATATAACGAGAGTGACGAGAGATTCAAAGAGGAACTTATTTTTATCTCACATCACAAGGTGAGATCATTTACAGTTGTTCTCGAGACCGAAATAAGCTTTCCACCCTCCATTAATCATTTTCTTAATGTTATAGTTCCAGTTGAGCTTGTGATGAATATCAATTCTGAGATAATTATAGGAAGAAACTTCCTCCACCTTGTAATTGTCGTATATAAAGTTATCGTAAGTGATCTTCTTGGACTTGATGATCATTACTTTTGTTTTGTCAGTGTTAACAATCATTCCTATGTTAAATCGGGAATCCTTCAGAGTTCCTAACTGCTTATCAAGTTCGGAGAGGCTCCTTTCCATAAGAGCAATATCATCAGCATAAAGAAGAAGGATGACGACAATTCCTGCTAGAGCCATTCCAGCACAACTTGCTTCCTCTAAAAACCCTTCTAGCTTATCGATGTAAATGCCAAAAAGGTTACGAGAGATGGGGAAACCTTGCTTAACTCCAATATTACAACTAATATATTTTGACCATCTCTCAGTGTTATCGAATTTGGAGATGAAAGTCCCGTACAATCTTATCTCCGTAGCTCTCAACTTGAGAGGAACCTTTTATCTCTTTTAACCTCTTCCATAGTTTGTTTCTAGGAATCGTATCGAAAGCTTTCCTAACGTCCACGAAGCAACAGAAGAGGATGGATTTATTATTACGGCACTCATATGTAACAATCATGAGGGTAACGAGGTGGTCCGCAGTTGAATGATGCCTTATAAATAATGTTTGACCTTTAGCCCTCATTCCCTCACTTTCAAGCCATGCACTTATCTTTTTTTCCATAATAATACCATAGAGCTTTGCTAAGAGAGGGCTGATCATAATGTTCTGATAATTAGAGGGGTTATTTTTATCACTTATTTTAAAAATAGGAATAATGAGGCTTCGAGTCCAAGGGTGAGGAAAACCCTACTTAACTACTAGATTAAACAGATTGTGGATGTGAGGGATGAGGACAAACCCTTTGATTTTTAACATTTATGCTTGGTAACCTTCAATGTCCTTAGCTTTTCCATTGAGAAGGTGTCTAACAATGAAATATATGACATCCAGAGAGAAAAACTTATCCTATTATATGGAGAGTTTGGAGTTGGAATGTACATATTTGTCTTCAAAACAAATGTTTAATTTTATTTATATAATTGAAAAGATAAGTTTAATTGGTTAATTGTTATGATCTTTATTAGAAATAGGTCACAAGTTTTATGATAAGTTCACTTTCATCATGGTTGACATATATATGTGTGGGTTCTATAAATAGAGTTTTTAAATTTTTATTCAATTTAAAAGTTATAAATAACACATAAAATTAATATATGTATAAAGTGAATGTACGGATCTGTGTTAAATTTTAAAGAAACGGGGATCATAAAAGTTTGACAAAAAAGATTTTAATCAAAGTTTTTAAAATTTCCATCTAGTGAATTTTTGTATGATAAAAAAATAGTTTATAAAAAATTATGTTATCTTTTTAATTATATAATAAATTACTTTTGTTCATTTAACATGTATTAATTTTTATGTGTAGTAAAAAAAATTATAAGAAATTGCGTTCTTTGTAATTATATAATAAATTATTTTTTAATTATATAATAAATTAATTTTGTTCATTTAACATGTATTAATTTTTATGGGTAGTAAAAAAAATTATAAAAAATTGCGTTTTTTTGTAATTATATGATAAATGACTTTTGCTCAAAATATACCAGCGTTAAATGTATAATTTTTTTTTTAAAATTACATGAGCATGTTGATGGGGAAAATATATATTATTTAAAAAAAATACTAAGTATATGTGAATCTTGATTTGTAGATATTTTTTGTGTTTAAAATAAATGTTTTGGTGTGTTTATATAACCAAAAAAAATAGTATAGTGAGTTAGCTCAATTGGTTGAATGTCTTAAACTTATTAAAATTAGGTCATAGGGCCAAGTCCAATGGATAAAGGATTTAATTAAGAATCCACTCTCAGTATGGTTAAGATATCAAAAAGTAAAAACTATGTGAAAACAAATATTAATGTATGGTAGCTTTACTAAAATTACAAAAGAGCATGTACTATAGATAATTCAACAATCAAGATGGGAAATAGGAGAAAATACTCAGATAAGTTTAAAGAAAGAATGAAAAAATCCAAAGCATAATTGAGAAGCGACAATGACATGGATTAAGAATGAACTCCAATATTAAATATTGGTGATACCATGCATAAAGAATCAAATCAAATAGAAAACGCCTACCTACATATAAACCCAACCTTCAATGCATCTAACCAGAGTTTCACCAAATGGATACTATATTGGAGAGTCTCACCAAATTCAAATGGATGCTATATTGATAGTCTTGATTTATGTTCCATTCCATAAATTATGTAGTATCATATTTTAACGAATGTTTTACATGTAACTCATATGCAAAAAAAAAATGATTTGACTATGAACATTGTAAATGCATGCTAAATTTAAGGTCTATATAGATGAAAATGATGAAGCCTCTTTTTAAGATCGTATTGCACGCATCCCTACCAAGATAGGCTTTAATAAGGTGTTAGATAAAAGGTGGTAAGCTTTTTTGGAAATCCATTCTATAGTAACACTTATGTGGAGGTGTTTATAATGATAATTCTATGCATGTTATTGAGATGAGAATAAATTGAGCTTTTCAAGGAACTTCAAGAAACAAACCTTGATGTCAACATGGTTATTATCATGTTATAAATTGAAATCATCATATATAAGGCTCAACATCATAATTCATGATACTTTTGTGGTTGGTAACATGTTGAATTCTGGTTTTACAATGAAACATTCAGAGATTTTTTTAAATGCACTAACAATGATGACCTTCCTTTTCCATTGTTCAAAATTTTATTTTTATAAATTTATATAGAACGAATCAAAATATGTATTTTCAATAAAAATATGTATAATTTGAAAAAGATACCGTTAATATGCTAATTGGACTCTTCTAGATCCCACACACCATGGATTCTTAAATATTATGTTACTATAATATACTTGGCTTTCCAATATCCAATAATTAACTTGCAATGTAAGAAAAAAGTGCATGGGATACTGTGCATTCTCTTCTTAATGTTATTACTTTTTTCAATAGATTGATTCTTCGAAAAGGTAGTGGTTTTGCGGCATCGCATACAATAAAAAGAACAACCAAAACAATTTCAATAATCATCACACTCTCCATCTAGGATTTACACTAGGTCTGCTTCCAACAAAGTGCATTCCTCTCAGAGACTACAGAGTAAATTATCAGCTCTGGATTCTGCATGGGTTGTGGCCATTCGTGAAATCTATTCGGAAGTCCAAAAAACTATCCTTGGGACCTTTCGAGCTAGATCCCACATACGCAAAGTTCCATAATGTGGGCCCTTTCATATAATCATCATGGGTTGGACCAGCATGCCAAGAAACTAGGCCTCAAGCATCTAATTGCTTGGGAAAATTTAGATATCCTTCAACTTTAGGAAACCATTCATTGTGGAGATTTCCTCCTCATAGACCTTAAAGATCTCCTACCTTAATGGGTTTTTACAAGTCTAGATGACTCTAGATGGACTAGGGGTCTTGTGACTAGGTGGTGCTTGAACTCTTTTCTCATTCATAATTCATGGGGTATGGCCTCGGTCCGTGGATTCGCACTCTTATCGAGAGAAATTGGACTTAGTGTTCACTTGATCAATATATATGGGCCATACACTCGCCGATTTTCTTTTTGGGATCGTTTTTTCAATATCAACAAACTCTCACAAGATATCATTATTATTGGAGGGGATCTCAATTTTGCTCAGGGTGACAGTGAAGTCTAGGGGGATATTGCTCACCAAGACCCTCTAACAACTTTCTTTGTACGAAAACTTGAGGAGAAATCATTGTTCAATGTTGTTCCTGTAAAAATTTCACCCACTTGGTGAAATATGAAGGATTGATCATGCGTCCATTTCTAAAATATTAGACTTCTTCCTAGTGACTAAGATTTCATTCATAATGCTTCCAACATAAAATAATGGACCTTAGTTGAAGGTGAATCCGATCACTTTCCCATTATATTGGAATTTTGAAGTAATTGTTTATTATCATGAGACATCGATCCCTTTCAAGTTTTGTGCAATCTGGTTGGAGGTTCCAGACTTTTGTCAGCTGGTCAGAAACTGTTGGACCCCTTTCAATCCATCCCTTATAGAATCAGCTACTCTTCAATTCCATTCCCATCTGAAATCTCTTAAAGTGGACACTCTTTGTTGGTTTTCTAAGAAAAGGAAGGCTAGGCATGAGGAGCTCGCCTCTGTGTAAAAGGAAATACATATCCTTCATGATTTAAACCCCTCGGGTTACAACACTCTTGTGATGAAGAATGAATTCTTGTATCCGGTTGCTAAACAAAAGAAAATTCTTGTTGAAAATGAGGAGATATGGTGTCTTAAGATCCGTGCTATCTGGATTAAAAAAGCGGATTTGAATACTAAATACTTTCATCATCATATTACTCACTGGAAAAGTTTGAATTCTATCTGGAAGCTCAAGAACAGTGATGGTGAGACAGTATCTGATTTTGAATCCCTTGCAAATGTGGGTCTCCAACATTTTAGTAGTCTCTTTAAAGAGGATGTTTCGGCCCCCATTGACCAAATGATGAGGATTGTAGCTCTTTACCCATCCTATGCCAATCACGACCAAAATATTTCCCTTATGGAGGAGATCTTCTTGGATGAACTTCAACATGTTGTTAAGTCAATACAAAGGGACAATAGCCCTATGCCAGATGGTTGGCCATATGAACTCTTCTTGGAATTCATGGACCTTTTTGAGACCGAAATTCTTAGGGTTACTGAAGATTGAAGAATCATAAGTAAAATATTGACTACTTTCAACTCTACTTTCATCACCTTGATTATAAAATGTGCATACTATGAGAGTTTGGACAACCATAGGCCTATTTCCTTATGTAATTGTGTCTACAAAATTATTGCAAAGATTATAGTTGTCGGGATAAAGGGAATTCTATCCATTCCAGTCCCACAAGAGAAATTTGAATTCCTAGATGGAATACAAATTCATGATGTAGTAGGCATAACCTAGGATTTTCTCCATTTTGTAATGTCCCTTTTCGAAATTTTGAAGAAAAGTACAATTTGAGCAAAATTCGAGCTTAACTAGTAGCGGGTTCCAACTTTTGACCAAATGGTCCCGAATTTAAAAGGAGATGGTATGGTGAGTCTTAAAACATACCAAGGTGTTTTATGGATACTTTTTATCGGACTTTACACCTCTGAAACCTTGTTTGGGGCTGATGACAAAAAGTCCAAAAATTACTAGGAAATTGTGATGAAATTCCCCCTAGGGTGTAGGCCAACTGGGATTCCCAACTCATGTACGAACCTCCCAAGTCTGTAATAAGAGCATGGGGACTGATATAAGAACTATTGGAATTTAATTACACATGTTTATTATTTCTTCAAACTTATTATATATTTTCACATTCGTTTGATAACTTGCAGTGAAATTGCTTATGGGAAAATTGCATAACTAACTCGATTTTGATAGATGAAAGGTAGAGTTAAAGGTTTGGATCAAGATGTGAAATATAGGGACCATATACAGAATAAAAATTGATTCCCAAACAGCATTAAACACCATATAAAACCCTTCATACAAGTATGGTATACAACTCATTCAATATGGGAGTCAAATACATGAAATCTAGTGAATTAGTAGCATGGAATTGCGAGAGTTTCACATATGGATTTCGACCCATAGAGAATAGGGACATGAAATTACGGAGTAAAAATTCATATATGGGTGTCACAAAATCATCAAACTCACATAAAATCCCTCATACAAATATGATACAAGACTCCTTCAAGATTAAATCCAAATTCATGGAAACTAGTGACCCAATGGCATGGGAATGCAAGCTTTTCACACATGAGTTTATTTCATTTTGAGCCACGAAGCATAAGGAAATGAAATTACAGAGTAATACATCATATATGTCTTTCCAAATATCCAACTCATATAATTTACCTCATACAAATATGATTTAAAAATACTTCAAGATTGAAGCCAAAATCCATGAAAACTAGTGATACATTGGCATGAGAATGCAAGCTTTTCACAAAGGAGTTTCTTGGATTTCAAGCTGAATATAATATGGACATGAAAGTATAAATTATTACATAATATATGTCTTCCCTAACATCATAAAACTCATATAAAATTCCTCATACCAGTCTGATATAAAACCACTTCAATATTGAATCCAAATCCATGAAAACTATTTATTCAAGAGCATGGGGAATGAAATCCTTTCATACATGTATTTCTAATATTTCAACTTACAGATCATATGTATAGTATATTACAGATCCATACATAATGTACCCAATATTTTTCATCAAATATCCTCATCAAAGTGCAAGCACCACTCCAACAAGTGCGCCATCAACATGAGAGTGTGGGGGAATGGAGAAGAAGGAATGAGAGAATGGACAAATAGATGAGAATTCGACTGTATGGGAATTCAACCTGAAACTAAAAATCCTTCATTAATATCCACTGAGAGGTCTGAATGGCCTCTCCATCAACCAACTTGTAAAGTAACCCAACTCCCTCGAAATGGGTTCACAAGCAGGGAGAGTGAACACTCACCGTGCAATGGACAAGCAAAAGCTCCCCAAAATGCCAAAGGTCAATTAAAAAATGATAAAAATATATTCTCATTCCTCATGAAATCATTTTATTCACTTCATGAGACCTCCTAAGGTCGAATTTCCCTTCATGATATTCCCCCAACTCATCTTAGTGGTTTAGTAACTCTCATGACACTTGTCTTCATCTTCATGCTCCAATTCTTTCTCCAATTCGAATGGCTGCCTCTAAATCCCAAATTCAACCTCTTGGTGGCTATTTTTATCCCTGAATGTCATATTTGTCATATGTCAGCAATCAGGTATGAATTTGTCATAGTTTTCATATAATCTTCCATCAGTTGTTGTCATAAAGTGCATAGAGTCTCCTTCCAAGTGGCACACCTTGTCTTCTAGTCTCTTCATCTTCCATGGGAGTTACCCTCCTTTACCAATTCAAATTATTTGGATAATTATATGATATTTGACACCACATCACCATCCAATAATGTTACACTACCCATGTTTTCTAATTTGGATGAATATCATACCATGTGTGCGGGGAATCCAATCACCCAAAGGCTCCACAAGCTTCCAAGTGTCTTCATGAACCCATGCCACCTTATTTTCTTATAATTTATCATTTATATGACCCATTTAAATGTGAATATAGTAAACTAATGTTCTTGCGGGTCCCAAATCCCCTTATTACAAAATTTATGTCTCCATCTCAACCTAGGGAACTAGTAGGTTGGTGAAACATTATTTGCAAATAGTCGTATTTAGAAATTATTTAATTGGGGACATGGCACATTCTGTTAAGGCCAAAAATATTATCGATGTTATTATCAAATTTGATTTATCTAAGGTATTTGACCATTTTAACTGGATATCTTTTCACCTTGTCCTCCTTCAAATTGGATTCAATCTACAGATGGTACACTGGATTATGTCTTGTGTGAGTTATGAATCGTTTCCTTATCAACTTATTTTCTTACCCTTTTTTCAGGCCTTGGAGGGATATTTGTTAAGGGTGTCCACTAGATCCTTTGCTCTTTCTCTTGATTGTGAAGGATTAGGAATACTGATCTCCAATGCTAGAATGAATGGTTCTTATAAGGGAATCCATATAAATGGACACCTTTATATATCCCACATTTTCTTTGTAGATGGCATTCTTGTTTTTTCAAATGGTTGCAAAAGATAACTTCTACTTATTAAAGGTTTTCTGGAACTATTTACAACTGCTACAGGTATGATTATTAATATTAACAAATATACCATTTCTATCATTAACATATCTTCAGAGGATAGAGCTTGTATTTGTGATCAATTTACCTTCCCTATGGTGGATCTTGATGATGTTCTTAATTGCTTGGGTTCACCTTGAAATCTAATTCTTATCTGAAAAAGGATTGGTTTTGGATCTCTGCCAAAATTGAGAAAAGACTCCAGCATTGGTGTAATAGGTGGTAAACTAGGGGTGGCATGTACATTTTGGTTAAGTCTGTTCTAGAGGCCATCCCTGTGTATTGGGTCTCTTTGGCCTATGTACCTAGTAGCATTCTCGAACAAATCGAGAAACTATGTTTTAATTTTATTTGGCAGGGATCGATGGATTACTATCCTTTTCATTGGGTTGCTTGGTCCTCCATAGATAGGCCAAAATCCATGGGAGGATGGGGCCTTAAATACCTCGGTTGTTTTTCCAAAGCGCTGGATGCAAAGGATGTATGGAGGATTTTAAAAGGACATGGTCTATGGGAGATCATGGTGATCTGCAAATACATCATCTCACTTTCTGTGGTTGAATGGTTTCATATTCGATATAAGCACTAAAGGAATATATCCAACTCATGGAAAGTGATCATACTAGTTTTTTACCTAATCGGATATTGGTTAGAATGGAAGGTTGGTGATGGAAGGAGTACCAAGATTGGGAAAGACCCTTGGATAGGAGGGACTGGGAACCATATACTAAGGCTCTTCACCTTGTCGAGGATCTCAGGGAATGGGGGTTTACCTCTCTTTTTGAAGTTTAAGATCCCATGAATTCTACTTTTCTATCACAAGAATGGTTATCTATGGACCACTTGGGCATTCATAGTCGTGAATATTGCCTAGCCTGGAAAGCTTATGTACATGCCCTAAAAGCTTCTTTTATTCATCTTCCGGCGCAAAAAAAATGTGCTCCTATGGTCCAAAAATACAGAAGGATGAGTCTATGCTCCAAAATATGGATATTTGGTTTTGAGATATCTACAAGACCCACTTGTTCACCATTGGTGGTATGTGGTTATCTAGCAGTTAAATTGTCCATTAAAATGCAAATTCTTTCTCTAGTTAGTCTTCTCCAAATGCATTCTTGTTTGGATTTTCTCATGCAAAAAAATTGGGAAGGGCATGGAAGATTCCCTTTATGTTGTGTCTCCACTGACAGCATCGACCACTTATTTTTTTATTTTGGTTCTCTGCCTAAGTTCGGAATCACCTTCACTATCTGACTTTTTATCCTTTGATATGGGATGGTGCAAATATCCTAGAGGCTTTCTCAGCTTGGTGCAACAATCCAACCCATAAGCTCTACAAATCGCTCCCAACTCTTATTATATATCAACTATGGACTGATAGGAATCGCTCTATCTTCAAGGACAGGTTAACATCTCTATTTTTATGTGCCTCAAAAGGTATTGTGATTATCAAAATTTTCCCACATATCTCCATGCATCACCACGTTCGCATAGGACATAATCCTTACATTGATCTATCAATTCCATTGATATATTTCAATGGTCCATCTCCACATCACCCATGTATTGGTGGTTAAGGTGATTCCTTACATCTCTCGGCGACTCACCACATTTCCTTTGTTGTTTGTTTGGGCCTATCATCTAACAATTATGCAAAGTTTTAGGCATTGCGTCTTGGACGTTCTCTGGCATTCCATCTTAAAGTTAAGTAGGTACAGATTATCATAGATTCAAAGTGGGTTTTCAACAACATCGAGAATAAATCTAGGCCCAAAAATATTTGAATTTCCCCTTTATTTGATGCCATTGACAGGATGTTGGGATTGTTTCAACATGTATCCTTCTATCATATTTATAGGCAGAAAAACCAAGATGTTGATCTGTTATCTAAAATGGGTCTCACTCTAGGGGAAGGATTCAGGAACATATGGGAATACAAGGATGATGAGGTGACATAAATTTCCCTGGTGATTTTATGAGGGCTCTTGGTTTGATCTTTTCACATCATCTTCATCTTTGGTTCTTAGGGATCCTTGTTTTATTGGCATATATAAATCCTACTATGGTTGTAGATGCGTTTTTTTTATACATTTTGGAACTCTTATGTTCGTTTTTAGCATATGACATTATATTATGATAGTTTATATTTTTTATGTATTTAAGTTAATACCTTTTGGACCTATGTAAATCATTTTTTTTAATTTAAATAGAAAAAAAAAGGTTTTTCTTACCAGGAAAAATCACCTTGACCGGTCTTTCTTCTTATAGTGAAAACAAACAAAATATGTTTTCACATACTTTTTCAAAATTTTCTTCTTTTTGTTACGAAATAAATCCACTCACTTTATCTTGTCCCCTAATACCAAGGCCTTCGTTGACAAAGGTTTCGTTGACAAAGGTTACTCTTTATTTGAATATAATGGAATTTGTAATCCCTTGCCATCATAACCTATTTGTCTTTTTAGTTTAGAATGGATGCTTCAAGTATGTTTTTCAAAATTACCAAGAACTAGTACAAATTGATAAACTTTTAACAAGACAATTGAGACCTATAGAAATTACTATTTTGGGGGAAGATGATTAATGTTGTTAGTTATTAATCACATAATTTGATTATGAAGACATTACTATTTTGAGGGAAGATGATTAATTTGATTATTAGATTGTAATATATGTATTAGTTTAATTGCCATCAATTTCTCATATGTTTAAAATTGTAATTAGTTATTTAGTTAGGTTATAAAGTGCGACATTAGAAGTACACTCACATCCTTTGTGCTTTATAATAAACTAGTTATATCATTATTATGGTTATATATTTTAATACTATTTGACTTTTTTATATTTATTATTATATTTTCTTTTGAGAGATATTATTGTAATTGGCTAGGTATCCACTTTCTATCAATTAATCAAAATTAAAATTATATTCTCGTGTTAAACATTATAAAATAAGAAACAATAATTTTAAAATATATTAAATATATATTTATTTTCATTTTATTGGTTAAAAACGTAAAATGTGACTATTTTCAGGTTATTGTATGTCAGAGCTCAATAAAAATAAAATCATTTATATTAATTACAACATAGTGATGTGATATATATCACAAACTACCAATTCAATAGAACTAGTACATGGGATATAGTTTGTGCTACGGACTAGGGACCACTGAAAATGCCGATTGTGGTAATGTCTCCGCGAAATATCTCGTCGTCGTTTTCGTTAGCATCGACATCAGAAAATCCAACATCAAGAACTGTACGTTGTTAATTTTTTAGAAGTAGGGAAATCTAGACCTGTAGTCAACTGGAAATTCACAGGTTAAGTATGATGGTGGCTCCCCGAAGAATGGCCCCAAATATAGCACACGCTCTAGTCCATACCATGGAAAACCGTTGTTGGTTGAAACTGACTTATTGTTTCTCCTTTTCGACATCGTCATTCACGAGTCGCGCTTCACCATGACCTTCCCCGACTCCCAAGTTTCATCGATGATAGCTCTCCATAATGGAGATCAATATCTATCATGTTGCAACTCATTTAATGATACAGTAGCAGCGCTAGATTCCGTTGGATTGCAAGTAGCTTGAGATCCAATGGACTCCATCGTTAATGCCACAACATTAAATGAGTTGCAGCAAGCTGGATAATTTCCTCCCGCCATGATGGTATTAAAATATTTCACTATGTGAATGCAACATTGTTGTACTGACATGTCTATAAATTATAAGTTCAAAGAGACAAGATTTAATTGTCTATAAAGATAGCAAATGTTAATTAATGATTTTATGTATGTAGAGTTTTCTAAAAAATGTGTTCAACCATATCACACAACATCAATATCAAGTGTGAGCGAATGTGAAGCTTTGATATTTAAAGGTTGTTATTTAATGTACCTTCTAATTAGCACTTATGGTTCATATAATTTTTCGATAATCAGAAAACAAGTAATTGAAACTGCATAAAAGTTTTGAGTGATTTTGACATATTATTAATCTCATGTCACGATAATTCACTTGAAATAAATTTACTTACACTAAATGATGTCTTTGAAAAACATCTTACTTGTACAAATAAATTATTTATATTGCCTTAACATTGAAAAAATCTAATTATGTAAATTTATAAAATATTAATTAATAATTATAATTATTTATTTTTAATGTCGTGATTTAGTTAGACACTAATTTGATGTATGATACCTTCTTGTTTGTGGGACAAAGGAAAAGACCTTATTACATGTAGGGATTTGACTATTAAGGTTTACGAAGGTGTATAAACCTATTACCCCTCTGGATTTGAACTTATTACCTCCTAAAAAAACACATTTTCTTAATTGTTAAACCACTTAAACTATATATACTTTAATTATTTGTGTATTATATTGAATATATAATTTAATACTTCAAAACTTTTACAAATATAATAAACTATTCTCAAATCCTTCTTAAAAACTAATATAATACCACATCCTAATCACATAACAATGGGTTGTTCCGAGGGTTGTTCTTAGGAGAACACACATCAAGACTCTATCTTATAGCTCACCAATGTCTCTCTGCCCACTTTTAACGTTTATTTCTTTCCTTCTGTTGTTGTCACACATGAGAAGCGTATTTAGATCATGATCCAATTGAGGTCCTTTTGTAGGCTTTCCCTAAATAGATAGAAGCAAAAAAGACCACACAATTCAAACAATATTATGCTCTCCCACCTCCTATCGTTTTTTAATCCTCAGCCCCAATCACGCCTTAATGATTTTCCTTCCTTCCAAACCATATCCTTCATTATCGGTGTGGATCAACCTCAGCCTCACAATGGATTGGGTTACCCACACATGTATCATGTCCTACAAAAAGTAATACTTGCTTGTTTATTTCATAAATATGTTTAACCAAACTTATCTATTTCCCTTTGAAGTACAAAATGTAATACTTGCTTTTTTATTTGATAAATATGTTTAACCAAACTTATCTATTTCCCTTTGAACTATAAGTGTAAGATAACGACATATATATGAGGCGCCACTGTCGCTAGGGTTCGAAGACGGCCATATGCGCTGGGCGGCTAGGGTTCCTACCCTAGCCGCCATCACTTCATCTTCTCCCCCTCCGTCTTTTCTCTTTGGCTGTGTCTGTGGATTCCCCTGATAGATCCTTGGTACCCCCTCCGACTACTGCGACTGAGAATCTCGGCGACTGAGTCTCTCGGTCGCTTCTTCTTCGCAGGGTTTTCTGGTCTTGATATGCTTCTGCGGCGTCATTACTGGTGTTGGCGGCTTCACGGGTTGCGGCAGTGACTGGAGGAGACTTCGTGGGTTCCTGTTCGGTGGCTGGCACTGAACACCTGTGCCTTCCTCCTGCGACTTCTAAGCTGATGCGGTTTTCCTGGTCATGGCAATAATGGTTGCGGGGTTTACAGTATTGGGCTCTCTATTCCTGGGAGGATTCATCTCTACCTTTGCATGGAGGTCCTCGGCTTATGGCTTGGAAGTATCCCTCATTTTTGCGGTTGTCGTCACTACTACGGTACAGTTTTTGTCCCTTGCCATTGGATTTTTGCGGTACTATTGGGGGAATCCGCATCTTTGTTTTTCCTGGGCATTCTGCCAGGGATTCCTGCTCATTACCAGCTGTGGTCCATGCTTGCCGACCTGCTGGACTGTTGGGCTCATCTCCTGCGGCGGCGGCGAGATGGAGTGCTGAGTCGTCTTTAGCCTTGGCGTGAGGCTTAGTTTTTGGAGGCTGGTCCGCTATGGGTTTTGGGGTTTATGCCTCGGTTTTGAATCTTTCTCCATCACGGCCACTGTGATGACTAGGATGGTCTGGTTTTTCCTCTGCTCATGGGAAAGTTCCAGAATGGGAAAGTTCCATTCTGGTTCATGGTGGTTATATTAGGGATTGGATTTTCTTTGTTTGTATTTGATCTTTTGGATCAGTGTATCTGTCACCAGCCCTTGTTTAGTTGGGTTTGTTGTTGGTTGTGGTAGTTCAGGCTGTTGAGCACCACTTGTGGGTTTTATGGTTGATGCATGGTTTTGGTCTCATCAAATCTGGCAGTCTGTACTTGAATATGTAAAAAGTTCCTTTCATTCTATGAATACCAAGGAATGTATTTTTTTCGACTGAAAAAAAAGATAACGACATATCATTTATCCATTCAAAGGATTAAATCTCTCCTTTCAATGTCATTCATAAATAGTGATGTCCGTGACCGAATTATTCAAATGACAATTACATTGATATATGTGGTTGAATGGTTTCATATTCGATATAAGCACCAAAGGACTCTATCCAACTCATGGAAAGCGATCATACTAGTGTTTTACCTGATCAGATATTGGTTAGAATGGAAGGTTGGTGATGGCATGAGTACCAGGATTGGGAAAGACCCTTGGATAGGAGGGACTAGGAACCATATACTACCTCTTCCCCTTGTGGAATATCTCAGGGAATGGGAGTTTACCTCTCTTTTCCAAGTTTAGGATCCCATGAATTTTACCTTTCTATCACAAGAATGGTTATCTATGGACCACCTGGGCATTCATAGTCGTGAATATTGCCCAGCCTAGAAAGCTTATGTGCATGCCCTAAAATCTTCTTTTATTCATCTTTCGGTGCAACAAAATGTGCTCCTATGGCCCAAAAATACATAAGGATGAGTCTGTGCTCCAAAATATGGATATTTGGTTTTGAGATCTCTATAAGATCCCCTTGTTCACCATTGGTGGTATGTGATTATCTAGCAATTAAATTGTCCATTAAAATGCAAGTTCTTTCTCTAGTTAGTCTTCTCCAAATGCATTCTTGTTTGGATTTTCTCCTACAAAAAAATTGGGAAGGGCATGGAAGATTCCCTTTATGTTGTGTCTCCACTGACAACATTGACCACTTATTTTTTATTTTGTTTCTTTGCCTAAGTTCGAAATCACCTTCGCTATCTGACTTGTTATCCTTTGATATGGGATGGTGCAAATATCCCAGAGGCTTTCTCAGCTTGCTGCAACAATCCAACCCATAATCTCTACAAATCGCTCCTAACTCTTATTATATATCAACTATGGATTGATAGGAATCGCTCTATCTTCGAGGACCAGTTAACATCTCTATTTTTATGTGCCTCAAAAGGTATTGTGATTATCAAAATTTTCCCACATATCTCCATGCGTCACCACGTTCGCATAGGACATAATCCTTACATTGATCTATCAATTCCATTGATATATTTCAATGGTGCATCTCCACATCACCCATGTATTGGTGGTTAAGGTGATTCCTTACATCTCTCGACGACTCACCACATTTCCTTTGTTGTTTGTTTTGGCCTATCATCTAACAATTATGCAAAGTTTTAGGCCTTGCGTCTTAGACTTTCTCTGGCATTCCATCTTAAAGTTCAGTAGGTACAGATTATCATAGATTCAAAGTTGGTTATTAACAACGTCGAGAATAAATCTAGGCCCAAAAATATTTGAATTTCCCCTTTATTTGATGCCATTGACAGGATGTTGGGATTGTTTCAACATGTATCCTTCTATTATATTTATAGGTAGAAAAACCAGGATGTTGATCTGTTATCTAAAAGGGGTCTCACTCTGGGGGAAGGCTTCGCGAACATATGGGAATACAAGGATGATGAGATGACAGAAATCGCCCTGGCGGTTTTATGAGGGCTCTTGATTTGATCTTGTCTCATCATCTTCATCTTTGGTTCTTAGAGATCCTTGTTTTATTGGCATATATAAATCCTACCATGGCTGTAGATGCATTTTTTTTATACATTTTGGAACTCTTATGTTCGTTTTTAGCATATGACATTATACTATGATGGTTTATATTTTTTATGTATTTAAGTTAATACCAATATGAACATAGTTTTTGGACCTATGTAAATCATTTTTTTAATTTAAATAGAAAAATAAAAAAGTTTTCTTACAAGAAAAAAAATCACCTTGACTCGTCTTTCTTCTTATAGTGAAAACAAATAAAATATGTTTTCAGATACTTTTTCAAAATTTTCTTCTTTTTGTTAACTTTTTTTTAAGTGTTCCCCTAGCAAGTGCAATTTCGGATGGCGAAAATATCCTTTTTTTTTCATTCAATCCTCTACCAAAATGTTGGAGTAAGGGTGTGATATTGCTGCATTAACATTTTGTTTGGCTCCTCTACCTTGACAAAGGTTACGAAATAAATCCACTCACTTTATCTTGTCACCTAAAACCAAGGCCTTCGTTGACAAAGGTTACTCTTTATTTGAATATAATGGAATTTGCAATCCCTTGCCATCATAACCTATTTGTCTTATTAGTTTAGAATGGATGCTTCAAGAATGTTTTTCAAAATTACCAATTGATGCTTCAAGAACTAGTACAAATTGATAAACTTTTAAAAAGACAATTGAAACCTGTAGAAATTACTATTTTGGGGGAAGATGATTAATATTGTTGGTCATTAATCACTTAATTTGATTATGAAGACATTACTATTTTGAGGGAAGATGATTAATAGTGTTAGTCATTAATTAGTTAATTTGATTATTAGATTGTAATATATGTATTAGTTTAATTTTCATCAATTTCTCATATGTTTAAAATTTTAATTAGTTATTTATTTAGGTTATAAAGTGCAACATTAGAAGTACAATCGCATCCTTTGTCCTTTATAATAAACTAGTTATATCATTATTATGGTTATATATTTTAATACTATTTGACATTTTTATATTTATTATTATATTTTCTTTTGGGAGATGTTATTGTAATTGGCTAGGTATCTACTTTCTATCAATTGGTCAAAATTGAAATTATATTTGATGTTAAACATTATAAAATAAGAAACAATAATTTTTAAATATATTAAATATATATTTATCTTTCATTTTATTGGTTAAAAACGTAAAATGAGTGCAATGTGACTATTTTCGGGTTATTGTATGTCAGAACTCAATAAAAATAAAATTATTTATATTAATTACAACATAGTGATGTGATATATATCACAAACTACCAATTCAATAGAAGTGGAAAATGGGATATAGTTTGTGCTACGGACTAGGGACCACTAAAAATGTCAATTGTGGTAATGTCAAAAATGCGGCTTTATACCATGTTGTTTACTTCAACACCCCATAAAACTATAATGTGTACAGAGAAACTGGAGGATGAAGCGAGCAAGGTGAGAGGCTTTTGCTATTGAGCATCTGGTCGAGGATTTTCATCTCTAACAAAAGAAAGCCTGATAAGTGCTATTGAGCATCCGGTCGAGGATTTTCATTAAGGGAGGACGACGAGGAAGGTGAGAGGCTCTTTTAAAATACTATTTTGTCTAGATAATGGTAATTATGAAATTTCAAGCCTTCATGAAGCATTTTCAGTTCGAAACTATGGACATTTCAAATCTATATTTCTCTCTCTATATATATCTTCCCAGTTAGATTTTAAGTAGAGTACTGAAAATTCAAGTTGAGTT
This sequence comes from Pseudotsuga menziesii, assembly GCA_001517045.1. NCBI lineage: Eukaryota > Viridiplantae > Streptophyta > Pinopsida > Pinales > Pinaceae > Pseudotsuga > Pseudotsuga menziesii. Next base: position 83,406 of record LPNX010698271.1, read on the forward strand.
TCATCAAGCTAAAGAAACACAAACAGACATTCTAATTATGTATAGTAACGTCCATATATATGATGGGTTAACTAAGCTTATTGCATAACTATATGAATTCTCAGTCGCACCTAGTAAATCCAAATATTCTCTATAAAATTCTGAGGATGTTTAATCTATTCTTCTGATGATAGAGATATCCAGGAAAGTCTTTAAAAAGCCGGTGTTATACCCATTTTACCAAGTTCCCCAAGTTAATATATTCTTGAATTCTCCTTCCATTCGCGTAGCTGAGATGGTAAACTTATACTTTTACCCTACAAGAAGCCGCCTTTCCTGCATGTAGCTCCACAAGCCTCCTTTACTGCATGTCATAAAGAATGATGCTAATTATAGAGAAATAACGTCATAGAAATCATTTCGTTACTAACAGAAAAGCACAGCTAAGGTACAGGTAAGTAAGGTTTTCCCCTTGAGTGAATTGATCGCCGGAAACGAGCGAGGAATGGGACTTTTTACAGTAACCATAAATAATGGAACAACTAAGCCAATTGGGTGGATTTCTCATTACCATTGTCTATAGGAGTATTTTTTAGCCAAAAGATAGGAGCTTGACAAGCAGACCACTGTATCCTTCAATAAGCAGTTCTCATGATATACATATTGCTCAACAGACAACTCAGAGATAAAGGAGCATGATTAACATACAGTTGACCGTGCTTGTCCATGAAGCTCTCAGGACATGTTAAATAGGGACAAGAAATGAATTCCAAGGTTTCTCCTATGAAAGGCCATCCCAAGCTGCCCAGGGGAAGCTTAGCCCGTGTCTCCTGTACCCTCCACCTCTACTCCATACCAATATCAACCAAACAATCCCCAACATGATGATGGACATTGCTGATATTGTAGCTTATATCCTTGCTTATAATATAGCTTCTATCCACTGTCAGGTTTCATAATAATTTATGAGCAGCTTCTGCTATTTTTTTCTCCTTCCTTTCTGGAGAGAACCAACAAGGACCTGATAGAGGGAGGGTGCCAACCAATCCGATATAGATAGTAGCGCTCGCTCTGGACTAGAACATACAGGGAGCCAAGCAAGCAAAACGTAAACCCCACTCAACTGAAAACGTAAAGCCCATTCGACAGAAAAGAAACGGTACACTCCCGCCTGGTCCGGAAAGCAAGTGAAGCGAAGCGCTATGAGTGCTACCATCCTTTGCTTATTAAGGTTAGCCTTATAGGAAATCTTTTTTTGTGCATAATTAGCTGAATGCAGACACAGACACATGGTACCAAAGACCATTACATGTGCACTGCATGCACACGGCAAACTAAGAAGTGTTCTAGGAAGTGAACCGATATACTGAGCCACATTTTATTAACATTAAATGCTATTAAACTAATGCTAGCATTAGTCTCTTTGATTTAGTAATATTGTGTTATACAACGAAAGCCAAAAAAGACCGTAGTAAAACAATAACCTTGCCTCGGGATGAGGCCACATAAGAAGTCGAAACTATTCATTGGTTAAAAAAATTAGTATTTAGTGTCTGATTCGTTGAATAAAACCGTGGAAAATAAAACTTAGGTTTAAATGTTTTGATTTCTGTGTTGGTTAATACAAAAGACGGCATGTCGAATACAATAGTCCCTGCTAGCCTGGGGCAGGGACTAATAAGAATGTCCAACCATGATCTAAGCACCAACCTACCAAAAAAGTGTAGATGTAGTTTCTAAGGTTTTTACAAGAATTAAATATCTTTTTTATTTAAATATCATAGCTAAAGTAAAATTTATTATTAATGTTATATGAATTAGCTTTTACTTATAATAAATATATTATTACATAACAAAGTACATTAAATAGTTATATAAAGTTAATGGTAAATTTGATTATATTATTTATGAAAATCTAGTAAAGTTTTTTATTTTTAAATATTTCTAGTTGTATTCTAATTTTTTATTGTTTATATTTTTGCTTTAAAAAGTTAAGTAATTTATTTTGTAGTTATTCAATATCTTTCCTCTTTCTCCATCTTTCATTACATTTTTTGTATGTTCGTGCAATCCTTCCTCTTTCTCTTATTATTATTATCGTTTATCACACTTTTACTAGGAGGCAGACACGAAGGAGCTTTGCTCCTAATTTTACATGTATTTATTTCCAATATAATAATTTAATTTTTAGTATTTATCGTTAAACAATATAAATTTATATAATATGAAGAATTTGTTAAATTCCTTAAAGTGAAATTAAATAATGTTATTATACAATATTTGCAATGCTTTAATATCTATCAAATAAATATATAAAATCATATACTTAAAATTTAAAATTTATACATGTGAATAATAGGAAGTGGAAAGAGAAGCGATAAACCTATAAACTTGCAATAAACAACATTACACATAAAATCAAGTGTCATATATGTAAATTAGACAAATAATCGTGAAGGTATCGGGAGAGGAGGGCACCTTGTAATGTTCATATCAACAAGTATTAGTTCTTGTAATGTTCATATCAATAAGTAGTCAATCATGACTGTGAACGCTACAACCACCAAAATGTATGACTCCCCCTAAAGTGATGAATTAATTGGTGTTGAAAGCATATAAATCACTTGTATTTTTATCATTGTAGAATCTTCGTATTTGCTCATTAATTCTTCATTGGAGTCATTTGCCATGTCATTGGAGTCATTTGCCATGTATAGGGTTTGAAGACTTTTTCTTTATTTTATTGCTAGATTCTACAATCTGCTACAAAAGTCCAAAGAAAATTGGTTTGATACTAATATGATATGTAAAGTATCATGGATATTTCACTAGAATAGATCGTCACAAAAAACCTTACAACTTTCTACAAACTCATAGTTATTCACTGTTTTACTGAATATTTAAGGTTTATTGTTGTTTGCTTAAAAAAAGGGAATGCTAAAATAAACTAGAACTAAAAGGAAAATAGGTAGATCAAAATAACACATCCACACAAATAACACAAAATATTCCTTGGGAAAACCATTATGGAGAAAAATTCATTTGTAAGTGAGGATTATTCCTTAAACTTTTGTATTCTACAAAATGTAATGAAAATACAAAAAAAGTAGTGCCCTCTATGGAGTTACCTATGGCATTATGGCATGTATGGGTCCTACAAGATATCCAACTTCTTATGCTATGCTCTAATTTACACTCCTTGGCTTTGGCTCTACTACGAAATAATATTATAACACCTTAAGAAAGGAACCCCTTCTCCTCCTAATAGATTGATAGTCTTCTAGGGTTAGTTTTAGGGAGTTTTGCATACCTCAACTCTCAATTAGGGTCAGGGTTTTGAACCCATTATAATTTTTTTGAAAATCTGCACATTAATATCTCCCCATGTGTGGGTAATGAGAGATGACATGGAATCCACTCAGTAGGATGGTGGTCAACAAGTTGGTCAACTTGTGAGAGGCATCAATTCCTCATACAGACTCTGATTGAGGTAATCTTTGTGCCAATAAAAAGTTCTTGGAGTGTAGAACAACATTAAGTTTTTATGATCTATACTCACAAATTTTTGATCCCCAAAAACATCATTTACTCTCTCAAACATGCCCCAGAAGGTTATGGACCCCAAACCTACAAAGTGAGACCTGCCCCCTAAAATGGGTCCTACAAGCCAATTCGTCAAATCTTTCCACCCATAAAGCACCAAAATAGATGACAAATTATATATCAATCCATTCTAGATCAAACAAAGTTATATTTCCACAATACGTATGTGTGAGGTGTTCCTATACATAAAAATGCTACAAGTACTGCACCAATAGTGGAAGTGACACATGCATCATAGAGATATGCCAAGAGTATTATCATCTCATAGCAACTATATCTAAAAAACAATTAGATATTTACAAAAACAACGTAGTCAACTATATATAATAATTTTCATTTGTAATTTTATTTATCATCAAGGAAGTCAATAAATATGATTTCACACTAACCTAATCCATGAAATCATCATGTATAAGAGCCTCTATCTACCCACAACTAGAGCACCAATCAAAATCGCATGAACTATGATCAAAATGGCTAGTCTATATATATAGCATTGCATGACTAGATTCCACTACCTAGTTTAAATTCCCAAACCTTAGTCCCCCATCATCTAGTTGTACATTGTATGAAGCTCCCTCATAGAGAGATTAATTATTGAACGTTTTATGTTGGAGTAAACTACATGTTAAGGTGGAAATTAATTTTTAGGTTTGGAAAATGCTTTATGAAATCATAGGATAATGAGTAGGGGGGTTACCCATCTTCCTAGGAGGAAGAGGCCCTCCCAATGACTCGTACTTGGCATTGTATCGATCTTGTAAAGACCCATGACCTACCCCCTTTAATTCATCATTGTCAAAGTATTGGACATGGATATCTAAATAAAATTCAACTCATGAATTTTTGAGAAAATATACCTTCATCTCCTTATTACTATGACGATTGAACGATCTACCCATCTGATTTTCTATAGAAGTTGGTATGTGAACTAGTCCATGTACATAAGATTATGTCATAGGAGGGTATAAGCCAATTCTAGGGTCAGTGTTATAGTTGTAATTAGTCACCTTTGACCAAATTCATATTATTGGCTAATTTTTTATCATTAATTATTTTTTGATCCCTCCCAAATTTATTTTCTCGGTGTTTATCGCATGACCACAAGTTGATTTCATTCATCTCCTGGGTTTCCCATATGTTTCCTTGTGGAAACATGTAGGCACATTTGAAACAAATCATAATTAAAAATCATTAAATGTACACTCTTGAGACAAGAGTATGGGATTTGTACATGTACATGACCCAACTTCTACCCTCGACCACATTCCTTAGGTATAAATATGATATTTTGTTGGGATAAGGGGCAATAGTCCATTTGTAGTAAGGATATGTATGAGGAATTAAAAGAGGAGAGAAGCTTGTATTTGTACTATTATTCTCTTATTCAAAGTCCTTTGGTATTGAACACACTTCTAGCCTTGAGTTAGCTTAAAACTTATCAAAGGTTTTTCTTAGCCATGTAGTAAAGTCAAAGAATATAGGTGGAGTGAAAGAATCCATGTGGTGTACGTAGGAGGAACTTAGGTGAAGGTACCAACAACAATGATCGAGTATTACATTTAGTGTTCATATATACTCAAATAGTAAAGATCTCTCATGTTTCCCTCCCCAAAACAAGATTACAATGTATTGAATTATTGTTGATTATTTAAGATTTGAGGATAGAATTATCACTCATTGATTATCTAGTCAATTATCATAAACATAAATGTTATTATATTATATTTGGATATGATTTATGTTGATATGCCTTGGTTGGTTTGAGGAAGGTTGTTGTGAATTACTTGGAATTAAGAGAGGTAACCTAGATTACATACAAAGAATGGAAAAAATATTATGGGTCCTCGCACAAAGATGTGGGACTTTTAGATGCAACCCATGTTTTTAAAAAGATGTTCTTGTTGTAGAATTCAATAGCTTGTAGGTGTTTATTAAACATAGGAATGGAAAAGCCCGACGCAGCCAAGTGGGATGCCACAAAGGCTAAGAGAATAAAGCATCTACGTGTTTTGGTTCTCTAAAAACATGTACGCATTTTAGAGAACCAAAATGCGTACACATTTTATGGAGCCAAAATGCATACGCATTTTAAAGAATCAAACATGTGCACATTTTGTGAATCACTTTTTAATCCCCCAATCAGTCCTCTAACACCCCTCCCCAACTCCCTAACACCACCTATCCACCTCCTTAACACCCCCCCTAACACCACCTCCCTAACCCCCCAACACCC
>LPNX010698271.1:89781-160414 GCA_001517045.1 Pseudotsuga menziesii
TTATTCTCTCTAACTTCCCTAATTTTCCCTAATATGACTCACATTACTAGTTAAAGCTTCATCCAACAAACCAATCATTGCATGATATTCTGCAATATTGTTCGTAGCGGGACCTAAACAAGTTTCACCTGAGCTTACCAAATCGTCGCTAGGGGATTACAATACCCAAGTCGTCGATGTGATATTCATAGTATAATGCCTAGCACCATCCACAAAACCAAATTAAGTGGCCATTTGTCTATTTAAACACAACATTATATAAGCAGGATTAACTAAGTTACATCTTACATTCACAACAAATTCAAGCTACAACCTACACACAACACTCTATAAACAATATGTACAAAGTTCCTATGCTAGATGACCTAGGCATAGTATTTCTTGAGGTAAAGCCCATTTCAGGGCTCACCCAATGGTGTTTCGACATATTTTATCATCTCGTAAGCTCCTTTTTCTAAAACATGACTAGCAATGTAAGCCCCATGCCACATGGATTCGAACTTACACCTCCCAATTTATCATGTTTCTGGTCATATGTCAGGACCAGATCACCTTTGTTGAAGAGATGAGGTTGAATGGATCAATTGTAGCAAGCTTTAATCCATCATTTATGTACCTTGTTAGCTAAGGTAGCATCTTGACGAGTCTCGTCAAGCTTATTCAAGTACAACAATCGTTCTTCCTTTAAAGTGGTATTGGGTTTCAATTCTACAGTGAGTTTCAGAGAAGGAATTTCACATTCGATTGAGAGAGTAGATTCTATCCCATAAACCAATTGGAATGGGGTGAATCCATTAGATTTTTTAATGGTAGTCCTATAATCCCATAATGTGAAAAACAATTGCAAGTGCCAACTAGACTTAGCTCATCCTACCATTCATTGAAGCGTAGTTTTCAACACCGTGTTGATAGCTTCAACCTGGCCATTGTCCTGTGGCTAGTAGGGTGTAGAGTTATTATGACAAAAACCTAGTTTGGCACTTAGTTCTGACATCATCTGGTTTTGAAAATGTGATCCGTGATCGTTCACAATAGCTTGGAGGACTCTGAACCTAGTGATTATGTGATTGAAGAGAAATAGGGTGACGATCTTTCCATCTTTAGCGTATGTAGGCATTGCCTCAACCCATTTTGTAAAGAATTCCACGGCTACAATGATGTAACATGGACGCCCGGATAAGGTAGGATTACAGTGCATAAAATCAATGCCCCATTTCACAAAATGGATAACAACGATGATAGGACGAAAGGAGCGGGGTGGATGCACTTTTTGGATTGAAAAAGCTGGCAGGGTGGACATTTTTTCATGGCCTCCGTGCAATATTTGAATATTGAGGTCTAAAAGTACCCAACGCATAAAATTTTCTAAGCAGTACCCATCCCAAAAATATGATCGCTGCATGCTCCATAGTGGTAGTCATTCAATACTATTTTAGCCTCATCATGATTTAAGCAACGTCGCAAAATTGCATTAATGCTACGACAGTACAATGTATCATTCACGATAAGATAGTACTTGGCATGATGACGGCTACGATGACGTTCGTCACGGGTTGCAATAGGCTGAAAACATTGAGTCTGGAGATATAAAATCAAATCTTTATATCAGTGGTCATATGTACTAATGAGGAACAGGGATTCATTGGGTAACAAATCCAAAGCTGTGTATCATCAGTAATATGGGGAAGATCACACATAAGCTATGAAAAGACAAGGGACCTCTTTTAACTGGATTTCGCAAACTCTAACTCAAATTCCTGGAGAATAACAATCCAGTGAGAGTATTTTCCCCCAAGCACTTCACAATTCAAGATGTAATACATGGGGTTAGAATCTGCGTACATAGTAGTTGTGCGGACCAAGATGTAGTGATTAAATTTATGGACCGCGATGATCGTGGCCAGAGGTAACTTCTCAACATGTGAATAATGGGTTTCAAATTCAACGAGACTCTTACTTAAGTAAGAAATCACATGTTCTTGGTCGTGTGCATCTAATTGAACTAGTACCATGTGGATGGTAGTTCAGGATGCAACTACATACAAGGAGTAATCCTCGGTGTAATATGCTGGCTGCAACATAGGTGCGTGTGTAATTATGTGCTTAAGAGTGTCAAATGCACGTTGTGCAAGGCCATCCCAAACAAAGGGTGTGTCCTTTTTTAACAGACACATGAAATCATGTGTTGTCTCGGTGTAGTTACAGACGAAACGACGCAGAAAAATTTCCTTCCCTTGCAAACTTTGAAGTTCGGTAACATTTGTAGGCGGGGTAGCACTAAGATGGATTCAATATTTAGTGGGTCTATATAGATGCCATCCTTGGAAACGATGAAGCAAAGCAGTCTTCTAGTCTCAACACACAAAAAACCGTCGAATGTTCATGATCATTGCATTAAGACCTTCAAAGGTTGCACCAGCACTTGGTGTACTGTTTTCGAGGTCCGGTCACTTAAATAATTAGAAATATATATATATGGAAAAATAGTTGTGCACTAGTACTAGTTGTTCTCTATATGTCTACCAATTTTTGTAAGTTGATTCCATCAATTAGGCATTCAAAGGCTGCAGCCACAGAAACATATACTTATCATTTGTCCCCCTAAAAAATGTGTTTGTTAAAAAAGATCAAACTTTAGATAGTTAAGAACATTTTCAATAGAAAATATTTATATATTTGGAAACATCATTCAATTTCCTACACGACATATTTTTACTCATCTCAATATTCATTGTGTATGTTGTTACCAGAAATTTTCAATCAATGGAGACAAAGATTGTTTCCCTAGTCTACATGGGGCATATCTAGAACAAAATATTGTAGCGATGCATCCTTTTCCTTGATAATTGAACTACTTGGATTATTTCGCGGTCAGCTATACCTGCAAAGAACATGAAGAACAAGACAAAATAATGAAAGCAACAAGATACTTCAAATATCTATAGAAATAGTCAAGGATAAAAGTAATGAACAATTGATATTGACACAAAATCGTTCATGAAAAAGGACAACATGTATGTATTAATAACATAAGAGAAGGAAGATACAACCGAAGCCTTGGCATTGAAGTCTCGTTCTCACAATGCATTGACATCAGTTCCATACACACACTACAAGCTTTACAAGCCTCACTCACAACTATACTCTTTGCCTCCTATACCAACAATGATTCCAGCAGCATAAAGGTGCTTTGTTGGTTCTCTTACTTCTCTTTACCCATGAGGGGAAGCTTGTATAAATAGGCCAAAGGAAGGCCAAAGGGGTTGAGATATTTTGTGTGGAAGGTAGGGAATGATCCCTATAGGCTAGGGGAACGAGTGCCTCCTATTCCAAATAGTTTAGATAAGCCTCCATGATAAATTTTGTCTACAAGGTTCTCGAAATCTTTTTTTTTCTTTTTTAACAGTACCGACACTTCTTATATATGGAAAGTTACGTCGACGCCCTTTGTCTTGAGGAAAAAAGTGCTATATGTGCACTATGTCAATGGGAAAGAGACATTGTGCAGGTCTAACACCCTATGTCAAGAGACATTGTGCAAGTCGGACACCCTGTGTCAAGAGACAAGGTGCATCATACATCCTAGAACTGGGAAAAAAAACTCTCTAAAAGATGCCTTGGCCATGTCACTCCAGGGGATTGAGCATAGAAACCAATTTTAGATGTGACCTATGTGTTTCAAAATATCGATGTGAGTTGAGGGGTGCCTATTTTTTAAGTTTTCTATTGCATCTAACGTGTCAAAAGAGACCCTCGTTATCTTACACACACCCTTATAATCATAATCATAGGTTTTCTCCATGGCATCATCTTCTTAGCAGTCACTTTTGTAACCAATTGATTCTAAATTAAAGTTTGTTATCTTGTGTTACTCTCTTAATGATTAGCCCTAAATCATTATAGTTAACAAACAAAGTCATTATTCATTTTGAAATTTGTAAATATCTTACCTCATTTTTATCTAACATGTCCTATAGTATTCAAACATATTTCCATGCATTTGGAAATATCAAATAATTTCCATCTAACATGTCCTAAGTATTTAAACATATTTCCATGCATTTGGAAATTTCAAATAATTTCATGTTATTGAATACCATTACCAATTCTGGTGTTTGCATTTCTACCCTGTGATCGAGGATTAGGATTGGGTCTTTCTTCATTGGATGACAGTGGATTTAGGTTTTGTTCATGTGGAAGTTGCATAACAATATAATTATATCTTGCATTGGAACAAGAATTTTTAAAAAAAAATATTTCTTAAGTTTTTATCACGATTATTATTGGACACTTTACAATGAAAACCGCATTCTTCGGGTTTTTAAACCTCAAAACACATAAAAGAAAATATAGTTAATAATGCACTTACACAAGTTCAACATGCACTTACAAGATTAAGAATAGCATTACATTAATATTATACATTTCATTTCATGCTTTATATAAAATAATCTTGAATCTTTCCCTTTTTCCATTTTTTTTTACTTTTTGTCATTTTATTGAAGCACCTAAAGTACTCATAGTAGAAACTAGTTCCTTATTTGAATAAGACATATTCATTTCATAATGTCATTTTGATCCAGTCTAAATTAAACCTTACTTACCCTCATAACAAAGGAGGAAGAGGCAAACTCTGTTGGAAAATTCAAACTGATCTCTCTCTGTAATGTAACTTATCAAATTATATACAAGGTAACTTCCAATATATTGAATCCTATCATGTCCAAGATCACCTCACAAGATCAAGGAGGCTATATTGAAGGGTGCCAGATCTTGGATGGAATTAAGTAGTGCATGATGCTATCCACTCCTTAAAGAGTAGTCAGAAACTAGGAATTTGATCAAGCTAGATATGCCAAAATAACTCAATAGATTTTATTAGGAGTTTCTTGGACATTTATTTGGAGCCTTCAGTTTAAAATAAGACTAGATAAGCTGGGTAATAAAATTGGTATCATCAGTTTGATTTATTAGTTATAGTGAATGGATCATCCTCTCTTCCCTTCAACCCATATTGAGGCATTTGTCAAGGGGATATTTTGTTCCCATTCATGTTTATTTTCATGGCAGAAGGTCCAGCCAGGGAGAAGTATCAAAAAAGAAATAGCATCAGGCCATATCAAAGCTCTTAGCTTGCATGCGAGACTAGAACCTTTATCCCATTTGCAGTTCATGGATGACACAATGCTTCTAGGTGATCCCATAGTTAAGGAGGAAAAAGAGATTAGGAAAATATTGGATTACTTTATGTTGGTGTTTGGCAATATAGAGGGATTTTTCAATTCAGTGATAACCCAGCACCCAAGCTTAACCCCAAAGTCAAGAATGAGGTGAGGGAGAACCCTTTCTTAATTGGGGCACAAAAACGCGTTGCATCGCTAAGAAAATGCTTGGCTAGGGAAATGCGTATCAATTTATAAACGATGCACTCTTCGCGATTTGATAGTGGATTTTGATGCTTGAAGGTGGAGTTAATATCGTATGATAAGAAGCATATTTCCTACCTGCGTTCGCTAGGCTCCACGAACCCTAACATCATATTAGACCACGAAGCCTAATATACCATAATATCATACCACGAACGAGCACCTACAATCAACTGGGTTGCAATAATATCTATATTCGGGTCGGTCGTGTAAGACAACAACAACAAAATAAACAATAAATATTGACAATAAAAACCTCCATTATTCCTATGTACCCACATTCCTTACAAATTTAATTTGATTATCTAATTGACAAACTCTATAGTTCCTAGAGTAAATGTATACATTTTTAAAGACATCTACTTACACCCATCAAAATATTTATGAAATAGTTCTCGTAATGTGTAATCTTTATGAAGTAGTTCTCTTAATATGTAAGAGTTATGACCTAAGTTATTTTTATATACTTAGAATGGTTCCCTTCTTTAAGTTCTCATTGTTACTTCAACGACACCATCAAACCAATTTTCCATTTCTTAAATAAAAAACAATATTATCTCATTTTCACCTTTATATTCTTATATAAACACCATTTCACTTTGTTTATTATTATTCATCATTTATCCCTCCTATAAAAACAACACGTAGATTAAAAATGTTTCCAAAAACATTAAAGATTGTAAGCATTTAAAACACAATACATGTTTTCAGACCATTTAAAACACTTTTTGCCTATTTGCCATTTTCCAATATTTGTATGCAAACATTTTGTGCAATCCACAACAATGGGTTCTTCCCTAATTTGTAACAAAAATAATAATCCACTAAACAGGCCACTTGCCTACATATACACGTTGTTTTCATGTTAATAAGAAATAATTTATTAACTTTATTCAGAAAACTCTATAACTTTTCAATTCAATTCAATTCAATTCACAACCTTTAAAGTCAATTCAAAATATCAAATATGTTATATTCAATTTGGAACTAACAAAAATAAAGGAAACTTCAAAATAAAATGTGAACATAAATTTGTAAACTCAACTGTCATTCAATTTAGAACCATCAAAAAATAACTAAAATAATTGGTAATTGTGTGTTATTATGTTAGTCTTATACAATTTCACTAAAAAATAACTAAAATAATTGGTAATTGTGTGTTATTAGTAAAAGTTTAGAAATGATAAAAAACATATCAATTTGTTCAGCACAAAAGTCTGATTAAAAAGTTTTTGTTTTTGAGAGACAAAAGCCTTAACATTTAATGTATTATTATGTATATATAATAACTTTAAAACTTTTCTGGGTGGGTAACCAAACGCTTAGCACAAAATCATGGCCGTCTTGTTTTCGACTTTGTTGTTTCATTTAGTTTCTTGAGTAGACAATTAGCAGAAAATCATGGTTGCCATGTTTTCAGCTTTGTTGTTTCATTTAGTTTCTTGAGTAAACGATTGGCACAAAACCATGGCTGTCTTGTTTTCAAGCTTTCTTGTTTCATTTAGTTTCCTGATTAGGCTGTTTGTTTATTTTTTATCTTCTCCACTTTGTTGCAGTTCTGTTGGAGAGGTCGTCGGAATAACATGATGTGGCGACGATTTGGACCAAAAAATGCATAGTGCACCCACCCACGTGATTGCTGAACTCCCATTGCTCTCCATTCATCCTGGACATCAAAGAATTTAATCATTATTCACACTTCTACAACATTAGTCACAAATATTGGCACTCTAATATCTTATACTGTTACTTACTTCTTCCAGAAGTTTGACAGGCGGAAATTTTCTTACAATAAGACGGGGAAGAGTAACGTGCCTGTATACAATGATCCATACAAAGAAAGAGTAGTTACATTAATCGATCTTTAGGTGTTCTCTAAATGAATATGTAACAATACTAATACTAATATATTTGTACCTGTACTCGTATGTTTCATCGTGATATTTCTCTGAATATTGAATCTTTTGAATAGCTTTCTTCCATTCATCCTCCTCCTCCTTTTCCTTCTTGGTGTCGCTCTTCTTCTCCGGGATTATAGTTCGTGGTTCCGTTTCCTTTTCCTTCTTCTCCGGGATTATAGTTCGTGGCCGTCTGAACTTTATGACATTTGGAAGATGATTTGCACAGTGCACCCACGTAGCTGATTGCTGAATCCCCAGTGCTTTCCATTCATGCTGCACAGTAAACAGTATATTAAACAGAATCATGTCCTACCATCGTTGCTCAAGTTATTTTTGACAAGGCCGTTTTTAGTTTCCTGGGGAGGTGGCAATAGCTCTATTGAAACCAAAACAATAAGTAAGTGGAGGATCCATTACAGAAAACTTCACCTCGTTAAAGATCTAGTTAACGATCTAATGCATAGCAATATAAGGTATAATCTCATCTTTCAGGCATAGCGATATATTGCTCATTTCTGCATTACCTGACTCCGAGGCAATACCAAAGATTTCGTATGTTCCTCGTTTGAGCTCCACATCTATTGGATAATGTCCTAAGGGATTCCGGATTCATGGTTCATTTACATGAACATTGTTGGTTTGTAATAAGATATAGTTTTCAAATATTTGCACAAGATTTTGTTGGAATAATATAGAAATAGGATTGAGATATGATAAGTTATTTAATATTCAAGTTTATAGAATATAGATTTGGGTTTGTTTAAGATAGTATCAACTATTTATGTAATCATTTTTTATTGAATTAATTGAATTGGTTTACAGTGTATGTGTGTTAGTCTTTCTCTCTTATTTTTAAATTGGTATCAGAGCTAGAGTGGTGTGCTTTGACAGCCTTTCGTGCCGTGTTGTGAGAACCTTTGTGGCTCACTGTGAGTGTTGTGATTTCCTAGAGATCATGTGCTGGTGTTATAACCTAAAATGACACCTCTTCCTGTGATCACTTTCCCATGATTCCGTCGCATGATGACACTTCATGAAAGTCACTGAAAAACACCTATATTGGAGGACCCATATCCGGATTTCTATAACTTTGTTTGACCTCTTCTCTATGTCGTTGGAAAGGTATCTGAGTTGGCTAAAACTTTCTAGAAGACACCAAAGTCTGAAAATGCCCATAAGTATCCTAAAAATGATATTTTTTTATGTATATGTGAGTTGCCTTAAGGAAACTCGTGGATTCCACTTTTTACACGTGACTTGTTCTACACAGTACCCATGTATGCCCTGTACTCGTGACTATTGCCATTGCAACCCGCATATTATACGCAAGTATTGTCACTGCAACCTGCGTATACGCAACAGTTGTCACTGAAACCCACGTATTTTTCTTGTAGATGTCAAAAAATATGTTTCTTGAATTTTGGGTAGTTTGGGTGGTTATGCAACTGACTCCTTCAGTTGTAACTAATTTGTCTTCAACAAAGGTATAAATAAAGGTAGGGAGGTTCATGAGAGGATACTTGAATCTTTTGCATTGTTATGCTGGAGGAATTGGGACTTTCTTTCCCCCCACCTTTTCCCTAGAAACTTTCTCCTTGTGTTGGAGAGCTTGGAGGCTGAGTTCCTTGGAGAACAGAAGGAGCAGAACCAGATCAAGGTTTCATGAGGTGCCCAACTTGAAGAGAAGGTATATTTGTACTGATTTTCATGATTAATAAAGATGTGATGTCCTTTTTCTTCCCAAATCATTGTTCAATGTGTGATTGAATTTCTGTTTATGATGAGATGTTTATGTTAATCAGATTAGGATTTCATATTACTTTTATTATCGTTGTTTTACATGTGTTCATATTGGTTTGAGGAAGGTATAATTCGTTTTGCAGGTCTCTTGGAGCAAGAGGAGGATTGAAGGGATGCTTGGATCAACCTTCGTTTGTCAAGGTATGAACCATTCTAATCTCTGAAACTTGCTTATAAATACTTGTAGAACTATATGCATCTCTCTTTCAACCCGAGTACATTGATGGCCTCTTAAACCCTAGCCATGGGAACACTTTCGAGTTGACCTGGGTGTTGCGTGAAGGAGCTTCCACTCGAACCTATGATACTTCACTACCATACCAAGTAGATTTGTTGGTCTATCATTGTGCTTGTATGTGAGCTGAGGTACTAAAGTCTGGAGATTATAGCCATACAAAGAAGGAAGGCGAGTCGACTCAAAGAAGAAGTGTTGTTGCTCACTTAAAGAGCCTGTGTTGCAGGAGTGAAGGTTTGTGTTGGAAATATTAATTACTCGTTGATCTGAATAGTACATCAGCTGACTCTGTCATAGTCTATAGCAGGTCAGTTTCCGTCACACAGTCTGACACGATGAAGAGTTCATGTCTCTCGTATATAAACCAGTCGAATTAAATTATTGAAGCTAAGTTTCTAGGTAGATAGTTATTACAATCTTTAATGTAAGTCAGTAGAATTTTTTTATAAGAAGAAGAAGACTTTAAATCAATAGAACATAATAGAGAAGACAAGGAAGAGACACACAAAAGACAGACAGACACACAGACACATAGATACAGAGAATAGAATTGCGGAGAAGAAGAAGGAAGAACTATGTGAAGAGTTTGAAGCTCGACCTTCTATGTTTTGTGAAAGTGTTGAGATTTGAAGCTCTGTAAAAGGTGAAACATCCTTGTAAATTTCCAAGTTTGTATTTACAGCTATAGCTCTTTGTTATGTCGCCACAAGAAATATAAATCCAAAGTTTATGGTTTAATGCAATTTTTATTTAGACGCACATCTTCTCCAGATTTACCTGAGTGAATGTTGTTTACAATCACTGTTTAGTGAAAGACACAAAGAATCCATATTTATTTCACCGCATAAAAGTTCTAGTTTTTATCCCCAAAAATGTTCGACACAAGTCTTACTTAATATTTAATTATATAATATTGTGAGTAAGTCACCATATAGCTGTGTAGCAGTTTATCCCACGTTACTGTCGGTGAAAAGTGTTTTTCATACCCTAAGTCTTTAAACTAGGAAATATCATTTTATAAAGTTGGTCGCACAGGAGTTGGCCACAACCTAAATCCTGTCACAGTGAAAGCCAGTCGAATCCAAATGAGCCTATCGAGATAAACGTGTGTCGGGTGAAAAGTCCATCACAGTAATTCAGTTGCAAGTATTTTCGTCGCAAGACTTTCCGTTAAAGTAAAAAGGGAAAGAAAAGTTTATGACTGCGAGGTAAATCAACTTGTCTACCGCTGAAGAAATAGTCTTTCCTGAGATCTTGTATCAGAGCAAGTTTAGTAAAGAAATCTTGTTTTAAAAAGGAAAAAGTAATTTCCTAAGGTAAATTAAAAATGGCTTCCACTTCTAGTTCACACATGTCGAGTTTACAAACTCCATTTTTTACAGGAAAGAATTATGAGTATGGGTCTATAACAATGAAGGCTTTGTTCAGAGATCAATATGTTTGGGACATAGTCTAGAATGGTTATACAAAACGAGTAGATCAGGTGGCATATAATAATCTCATGCAAGCTCAGAAAGATGCCCTGAGGGAACAGAGGAAGAAGGATGGAAAAGATATGTTCTACATACACCAAGCCATGCATGAAAGCACACTCCCAAGAGTAGCAACAGCAATTACTGCTAAGCAGGCATGAGACACGTTGGGGACCGCCTATCAAGGCTTGGACAAGATAAAGACTTCAAAGTTGCAGATTTTGAGAAGACATTTTGAATCTCTATCAATGAAAGAAACAGATTCAGTAGACTCATTCTACACTAGAGTTGTTCGTTTGATAAATCAACTAAAATCTCATGGAGAAACCATAGAATACCAAAGGGTGGTTAAAAAAATTCTCAGAAATATTCCCCCAAGATTTGAATCATTGGTTGTGACCTTGGAATAAAACAAAGAATGTCGGTGTTTACCATTGATGAGTTACAAGCTTCACTCATCAGTCGTGAACACAAAATCAGCAGAACAAACACAACATTGGAAGGTGCATTCGCAGCACACTTATCCATAAGTCGTGGTAGAGGCAGAAGGAGAAACAATTCTACGGTAAAAGGAAGAAACTTCTCAAGAGGAGGACGCAGCAGCGAATATCATTGGTAGAGGACATAATCAAAACCCAAGTCATCCAAGTGGTCACGGGTTTGATAAACCAAAAATTCATTGTTATTATTGTAAGAAATTTGGTCATTATGTATATGAATGCAAGAAGAAGCAATATGATCAAGGAAGACAAAGCTAGAACCAGTCAAAGAACCAGCACTTTGTCGAGCTCAATGTTGATGGCATGCACATCCCCAATTGAATGCAATACCATCCAAGAAATTCCATGTGACATATGGTATTTAGATTCATGATGCAGCAATCATATGACTAGTAATTTAAATTTGTTTTCCAGTCTAGATAATTCAGTTCAAACTAATGTTACACTTGGAAATAATGTCCAAGTCATTGTTTTGGGACAAGGTATTGTTGGTATTCTAACCAAATAGGGAAAGTGAAAGTTTATTCCTGATGTTTATCATGTCGAAGGTATGAAACATAATTTTTTGAGTATTGGACAGCTGATACAAAAGGGTTACAGATGCTACATGGAGGACAATCACTGTGTGATTAAAGACATACTTCCAAGCAACCAACTGATAACGAAAGTTCCAATGACAAGAAATCGCTTGTTTCCATTAAGGATAGTTCCAAACATGAAAGGAAAAACAAATACAAGAGTTTCATTCAAGGTAGAAAGCAAAGAAGAAGTCGTACATTGTGACAAGAAAGAAAATGTGTTGAAATTCAAGTAGTGTTTCAAACAGAATTTCAAGATGATTCCTGGTTGTGGCATTTCATATTTGGACATCTGAAATTTGGTGGCCTGAAGCTATTGCACACAAAGAATATGGTGAACAGATTGCCATTGATCGACAAACCAGACAGAGTTTGTGAAGGCTGCATTTTTTGCAAGTAGCATAGAGAAAATTTTCAAGTCGGAAAGTCATACACAGCATGCACACCACTTAAGATCATGCACTCTAATATTTGTGGTCCAATGTAGACATCATCCATAGGAGGATGCAATTATTTTCTTACTTTTATGGATGACTACTCAAGAAAAACATGGGTATATTTTTTGAAACATAAATATGATGCATTTAGTTGTTTAACATGTTAATTGTCACCTGTATGTAGATGATTTAATATTTACTAGTGATTATGGCATAAAAAAATTTAGAACAGTCATGCAAAGTGAAATTGAAATGACTGATTTGGGGCTTATGAATTTTTTATGGGCATTGAATTCCAGCAGTCTGAAAGGGGTATTTTTATATCACAGTCAAAGTATGCAAGTACAGTTTTTAAAAGATTCAATATGTCTAATTGCAAGTCAGCCCCAACACCAGTAATAATAGGTTTAAAATTGAGAAAGGATGATGAAGGATCAACTGTAGATCCTACACTATTTAAAAGGCTTGCTGGCAGCCTTATGCATTTAACAACGATGAGACCAGACATCATGTATGGAGTAAGACTGATCTCAAGATTCATGGAGTCACCAAAAGACTCTCATTGACAAGAAGGTAAAAGAATTTTGAGGTATGTAAGTGGCACAAAAGATCTTGACATAATGTATTCAACCTCAAGAAATTTTAAACTCATTGGATACACTGAGAGTGACGATGGAGGTGGCACAGGTGACATGAAAAGCACATCTGGGTACACATTTCATTTTGGTACACATGTTGTGTTGTGGGATCCGAAGAAACAACCCATAGTAACTATGTCTTCGGCAAAAGCAGAATATGTCGTAGCTATAAGCAATGCATGTCAAGTTGTTTGGATGCAAAGAATGTTAAAAGACCTGTCGCAGAATCAGAAAAAACCAACAACCATTTTCTGCGACAACAATTCAACCATTTCTTTGTCAAAGAATCATGTGTTTCACAATAAAACCAAACACATCGACACAGGGTATCATTTTATAAGAGAATTGGTGAACAATGAAGAAATTTGTTTAGAATTTTGCAGGTCTGAAGATCAACTTGCATACATCTTTACAAAACCTTTGGCAAGGGATACATTTCAGTATCTGTGAAGTTGTTTAGGAATGACAAGTTCTGCTCAATGAATTATGTCATGAACAGAGCAAGTTTCAGTTATGAAACATTTTGTAATATTTTGTTTTAAAATTTCGATCTGCTCATAATTAAGGGGGAGTGTTGGAAATATTAATTACTCGTTGATCCAAATAGCACTTCATCCGAATCTGACAGCATCTGTAGCAGGTCGGTTTCTGTCAAACAGTCTGACAGGATGAAGAGTTCATGTCTCTTGTATATAAACCAATCGAATTAAATTGTTGAATCTAAGTTTGTAGGTAGATAGTTATTACAATATTTAATGTAAGTCGGTAGAATTTTTTTATAAGAAGAAGAAGACTGTAAATCAATAGAACAGAATAGAGCAGACAAAGAAGAGACACACAAAATACAGATAGCATAGACAGACACACAGACAAAGAGATATAGAGAAGATAAGTGCGGAGAAGAAGAAGGAAGAATTTTGTGAAGAGTTCGGAGCTCAAGCTTCTGTGTTTTGTGAAAGTGTTGAGAGCCGAAGCTCTGTAAAAGGTTAAACATCCTTGTAAATATCCAAGTTTGTATTTACGGCTATAGTTCTTTTTTATGTCGCCACAAGAAATATAAATCCATAGTTTATGGTTTAATGCAAGTTTTATTTAGCTGCACATCTTCTCCATATTTACCTGAGTAAATGTTGTTTTCATTTATTGTTTAGTGAAAGACACAAAGAATCCATATTTATTTCACCGCGTAAAAGTTTATTTTTTATCCCCAGAAGTGTTCGACACAAGTCTTACTTAATATTTGGTTATATGATATTGTGAGTGAGTCGCAATATAGTTGTGTAGCAGTTTATCCCAGGTTACCGTCGATGAAAAGTGTTTTACATATCCTAAGTCTTTAGACTAGGAAATATCCTTTTATAAAGTTGGTCGCACAAGATTTGGTCGCAACCTAAATCATTTCCCAGCAAAAGCAGGTCGAAGCCAAGTGATTATGTCGAGGTAAAAGTGTGTCAAGTGAAGATTCCATCGTAATAACTCTGTCGCAGTAATTCCATTGCAAGTATTTTGGTCGCAAGACTTTTTGTTAAAGTAAAAAGGGAAAGAAAATTTTATGACTGCGCGCTAACTCAAGTCTACCGTTGAAGCAGCTATCTTTCCCGAGAGTTTGGAAGGCGCCTTCATTGATGAGCCTGAATTTCTTGAAGAGAGTTGCACTGCCACCGAGAGATATAAAAGATCCATCGTATTTGAGGGCTGAAGGAAAGAGAGGCGATATATATTTGTTGAGGATTGATGTTGGTGTCACACTGCTGCCAGTGTGGAAAAGAAACATCGAAGAACTTGCCACTGCTGCCATTAGTAGAATTCGGTGCCCAGGATCTATTATAATCAATGTTGTTCTTATCGCTACCAAAGTCGTCAGCAAGGTAGGTAAATAAAATACATTGCTTGCTTGTATTTAGATTTCATGCAGAGATTGCAGAATTGTGTGGGTTACGAAGAAAAGAAGTTGTCATGAATACACCAAGTTTTGATGCAGAACTAAAAGTTATTGAAGAATGGGTAGCACACGGGTAGTGAAGCCAAAGATTGTTGAATATTGCATAGAGATAGAAAAGGAAGAAAATAAGGATGATAAGCCAAAGTATGATGAAGAAATTTTGGAAAATAAAGGTCTAAAATAATGCGGGAAATACAAACTTAATTAATGATTTACTTAATGGAAGAGAAAGTCAGCTTGGTATCCTTGATGAAAATGATATAATTGAAATTATGTATGATGATTGTGATGAAGATCAGCTAGCAAAGCTCAAGAATGATGAAGAATGTGTAGGATTAGATATTTATGAGCATCCAACTAAAGTTGAGAAGCTTCCAAGCAATAGAGGAAAAACAAATCGCATAGATAAACAACTTAATCATAGAAGCTACAAAGGTGATCGTGTTGCACTTACATGATGAGAAGCAACCCAAAGGTCAAACTAAAGTGGAAAAGAAGGAGGATTGAAGAGTACAAGGTTTGGAGCCCTAAGAAAAAAAATTAAATAAATTGTAAAGTGTTTTGCTAATTTGTAAGCTCAGACCAGCATGCATGTTAATTCTAGTTATTACAAAAAATCTATTTCTCCATTAGGGGAGGATGTTGGAATAATGTAGAAATAGGATTGAGATATTGTGAATCTTCCTAAGATTAGATGAGTTGTTTAAGATCCAAGTTTATAGGATTTAGATCTAGGTTTGTTTGAAATAGTATCGACTATTTATGTAATCATGTTTCATTGAAATAACTCAATTGGTTTACACCATTCCGGTGTATGTGTGTGCAAGCTTTTGTGTTGGGCACCTCCTTCTCTTTGATTTCTAAACTTTAACTCCAAGACTCAATAAAAACAATAAAATATTATTATAATAAATTAAATCTTTTTATAAATCTATTTTACTCTTAATTTGATGGACATCAAAAAAATTATGACTTTTGTGCTGGTATGGTTATGAAATTTAACAATTACATCATAAATTTTACTTGTAGATGGGATGTGGGAATGGTTCCTTTACAAAGGTTGAGTTGATGACAGGTTGAGGCTTACTTTTATGTGCATTAAACAAGAATATTATGAACTTACAGGAGGTAGGGGATTCTACAGTTGTTATTGACTATTTTTCAGGAAAGTAGTCTTCAATTTTCTCAATTAGATCATTGGAAGTAGAGGATAGTGGATCTTAAAATTCTCTTTTATTGTATGGAAGTAGAGGATAGTGGATCTTAAAATTATCTTCTATTGTCTTTCTTTCACGCTATGAGAGATAGGCTTTTCCAAAAGAGGTGTGGGACTGACCAAGATCAAATCTTCTTTGAATTTTTTTTATGATGTTATGCAAGGGCAATATTTAGTTCGGAAGATTGATCTTTATATGTTTATCCTTTTTCACATAGATTTGTCTAGCTATTTGTGACTCACAAAGGTACTTATGTTTGAAAACACAATGATTATGGCAGTTTTTTTTAGTGTCACTATATTAGAAAGTCTATTTGCTTAGTTAGACACTTCAAACAATGGGTAGAATAGTTGTCTTGAATCTCTTGTATCATTGGAGATGGGAAGAGGATGAGTTTTTAATTTACTATTAAATGTGGATGAGGATGAGTTTTTAATTTACTATTAAATGTAACTTTGATTTTTTCAATAAAAGGTATAGATTTTTTTTAATAGAATTTTTTAATCTTTATTTTTAAAAATTTAAACACCCCAAATTTATATTTCTATTAGATAAATTGATAATTAATATTTTTATTAAATAAATTGATAATTAAAGGTAATAAATGCTAGGTTGTTAGATAAATTGAGAATTAAGGGTAATAAGTGCTAGGTTGTATGATAATGTGACAATTGGACACTGAGTGGGTGACCAAATGGTTAAGAATATGTATTACTTCAGTTGATGACCCTTATCTCAAAACTTTATCATAAATATAGAAATTATAGAAGAAATGACTATGCATCAAGTTTAAGATCTTATGGAATTGAAGAAGAACATGCAGATTGTTTAACAAGCATGCCATTTATTTTCTGCAGGATATATCAAGAGAGCTATTCGGGCCTTGAGCACTAGCAGGGCAATTTATGGGAAATGCCTTTCCCCTTAACAATTCAGGCATTTCGATCAGTGGATGATCTCGCTACGTATGAGGCCCTGGCAGCTCTTTAACTCATGCTGGCAGTTGCAGAGCTAGAAGAAGCGGTTCAACATCCAGAAACAGAATCTGATGCTTCAGCTGAAGAGCCTGAGTCATCTTCTCTTTGCCCTTCTGAATTGTTCCACTACACAAAATGCCACAACATTTCCTCCCTAGACAGACCTGTGAGTGCCCGGATATCTTGAGAATGGATTGGGAAAGTAATATATCAAACTTGGTTTCTTAAGGGAGGACTATCCGGCCCAACCCTACGGGCACAGAGTTCCAGGTCTCAAAGGCTAGCTAGGTCCCACAAAAAGTTGATCACTGGGTTTAGGTTTGATTGATCATCTAGCTTTTGCCATAATATAATAAAACTTATACTAGTTTTTAGTTGATATATATATTACTACATAAAACCAACACAGATAAGCTTTAAAATTACTCTTTCTTCTTACCTTTTCCAGCAGTCTGGACGGCGGGATTTTTTCAAGAATAGCATTCGGAAGCTTAATTTGCCTGTGTTCGGAAAGAGAAGTGCAGAGCAGATACATTACATTAGACTTTAGTTACAATTTCTTTCTCATATATATACATATATATATATATTATATGAAATCTATAATTCTTGATTTTTACCTGTACTCGTAGTGATCATCGTAGAATATTTCTGAATATTGAATATCTTTAATAGCTTGTTTCCATCGATCATCCTCCATTTTTATTCCCAGAAATGAATGGATGGAAAGAACAGAAAAAGAAAGGATGTATTGGGTCGTGTGGACACCAAAGGAAGATGGAAGAGAGGAAATGTTACTCGATACTTATCCTATGAAAGAAGGATGGTGAGCCATGGGAAAGAATGAAGGAAAGTGATGAAATATGGGAAGCCCAAACGATTTAAGGAAGATATGAAATATTGGAAGGCGAAACGATTGTTCATCAGAAACAAAGCATTGATATTGGAGAGCTGTCCAGAACTGCAATTAATAGTTTCTTGAAGGTTTAGGGTTTGTGACCAGTGCAATTAACAAATCCATGAAGGTTTAGGGTTTATAATAGGTCGTTGAAATGCAGAATCAATCGAGTTTGTTTACCATGAAATGCGGAATCATTTGATTTTGTTTTCGTTTGAGGATATATATATATATATATATATTCACTCGGACTTACTCCCTCTAAGCGTTATATTTAGTTCTTTATATGCTATTATTGAAAAGTTCGATGTCGTCATCATAAACCTTTATCTTCCCATACAACCAGAATTTCTATTTCATAACCTGAATGTCTGATAATCTTATTTGTCTGGGCCAAAGGTTAGATGACGAGCGAGAACGCTCATTAGAAGAAATGTTTTTTTTTTCTAAATTGTTGATACCCATTTGGTACTTCCAAAAACTTTTTAGGTTTTTAATTGTAAGTATAGAATTTTAACCTATTTTCCTTAAAAATATGTGTGAACTTAAAAAAAGTACAATAGTCTATAAGGAATAATAAATAGATGTAATTATACATACTTTAAATTACTATTGTACAATAGTCTATAAGGAATAATAAATAGATGTAATTATACATACTTTTAATTACTATTTAGTAAAAATATTTATATTTATAATAAATATAACTTGCTTCATAATGAAACAAAAGTTTAATAAATAGATGTAATTATACATACTTTAAATTACTATTTAGTAAAAATATTTATATTTATAATAAATATAACTTGCTTCATAATGAAACAAAAGTTTAGGAAAATAAAATTTAGTTTAAAACTGTTTATATATATAAACAAAATGCAATTTATCTACCAGTATGTAAATTACTATTTAGTAAAAATATTTATATTTATAAATAAGTTTAAATATGACTTGCTTCATAATGAAACAAAAGTTTAGGAAAAAAAAATTTAGTTTAAAACTTTATATATATATAAACAAAATGCAATTTATCTACCAGCAATTACAAATAAAACCAAATCATAAATCACAATAGAACGGATGTTCAAATTTACATAAGTATAATTATTATATTTAATGTTTTATATATTATTATTCTATTTTATCCAAAATGTTATGTATTTGCTTATATCCTCTTAAAACACTTTCTTATTAAGATCGTTGATTTGAAATTCTATCATTATTAACTTTATAAAACAATAAAAACATTATTATACATTTTTACAACTCAATATAACATATTATATAAAATTAAAAATATAATAAAAATAATTTAATATCCATTAAATAATACTTACAATTTATTTAAAAAAAATTAAATCTATTTTTCATTAAATTTATAGTTTCAATACTTTTATAATTTATCTTTAGAACATCCTAACTTATATTAAATCTATTTTTCATTAAATTTAAAATTTCAGTACTTTCATAATTTATCTTTAGAGCGACCTAACTTATATTTAATTTTCTCATCATGATCTAATCCAATCCCTCATGGTATGCCCTTTCATTCTCACCTTGTTCTTTTCTCATTATAACTATTTCTTCTCATTACTTATTACTCGTCTATCCATCATTCCCATAGACCCTATCCACCATTCTTCCCCCGTGTCTTTTTCTTTCTCTTAACTTATTTTATCTAATTTTAAATTATTATTATTTTTTAATTCAATTAATTTTATAATTATTTTTAATTATATTAAAATAAATTTATATGTATATAAAACATAAATAAACAATAGTGATTAAAATAATCAATAACAAATTTAATTAAAATATTTAAGCAAATTTGTCTAAAAATAATTAATACATTAAAAAAATTGTAACATAATATTATGTTCCTTTCATACTCCTATGTTATGAGTGATCATTAATATCAATATGAAAGAATAATATGCATATTTTATTTTCTTCATATTAATATACATTTTTACTTGTCACGTTAATGAAAAAATAATTATTTTCATGTTAATATATATTAGTGCTTCTCATAGATATCAATATGAAAGAGTAATTTTCTACATAATAATATAGGTTACTAGTTATCATCAATATCAATATGAAAGAGTAATATAATTCAGTAACAAAAAAAATGTAAATGTAGATTTGCAACATTATGGCAAGAAGCTTGAGGTAGGTAATCATTCTAGTGCTACAAGCACCTAAGTAAATTTAGTTGATTTGTTGAGCTAAGAGGTTGGGTGTTGTTCTTAAAAATGAGTAATGGATAATTGCCATAGCAAGAGTTTACATATGGTTTTACAGTTACAAGCCTAGAAATGAGCTAAGTCCTATTGCTAACTAGAAATTGAGAATATTAGTAATTATCATTATTTTTTAATATATGTAATAGGCCATCAAAAATCACAAGAGGCAATTACAAATATTTAAAAATAAAATTTATACATAAACTATTAGAAATATTTTATGTTTATAACAACATGATAAATGTAGTCCAAGAAGTGAGGAAGGCGGTGGCTTTGAAGATCACTGTAGGTGGGCGGGCTGTCAGAAGCAATCAATGGCTTTGGATGGGGGGGTAGTCTAACTCTCGACCTCCTGACATGGGTGATCTGAACATTGGGGAATTTTTGCTCAATATGGCATCTCACGAATTTTCTAGCCTTCTGGGGCAAGAATGAAAACCTGGACAGTGCCTACCAAGAGCTGTAGCAATACCATCCATGATAGTTAAATTGTCTACTCTTAGGGATAAGATCCAATATATGTCGGATCATGCTTTAATTGGAAAATTCATTGGGTTGCAACCTTCTGAGAAAGCTTTGATTTGGTGGATCAATTCGTCTTGAAAACCAAAAGGTCATTTCGATCTTCATTTGGGATCTAAAGGTTTTTTTACAGTATCTTTCATTAGCTTAGAGGATAGGAACGGGATCATAGATAGTGGTCCGTATTTCTACTACTCAGCAGGCCTATTTTTACAACCATGGAAGGAAAAATTTAGCCCAGAAAAGGACATGAGGATTGCACCAGTATGGATCTGATTGTATTCTCTCCCGTGAGAATATTGGGATTCGAAAACCTTGGAAGAATTGGGGAATTGTTTAGGAACTTTTACTAAAATCCGTGAACAAACTAAGTCCCAACGCTACACTGCTTATGCTCGTATCTGCATTTATATGGATCTTTCTCAAGCTTTTTCGGAAGCTATTAAGATGATCTTGGAGGATAAAGAATGGGTTCAAACCCTCGACTATGAACAAGTTCATTTTTGTTGTCGCAAATGCCATGAATATGGTCATTTATTTCGGGAATACCTTCTGAATCATCCCAAAAAGAAGACTGGTAAAGAAAGTGACCCATTGGATTTGGCCTTTATCAAAGTGGCATCTCGCAAAAGAGGTAATAAAAAACAAGATCAACAAGAAAGTTCCAAGAAAATGAATAACTCTAATTCCTTTGAGCTTCTGGCTAACCAAGAGGAAGATTCACTGGTGTAGCGCATACAAAAGGGCAGTCCTTCTAGTTCATCTTCTGGAGGGCCGAATATGAATCGTTTCTCAGTTCTAAATTAGAAGAGTCTCCTTGTTACAGAAAGTACTGTTGATAACTCTAGAAAAGATATTGAGGACATGGATATTTTCCAGCACGAAGAAGCGCTTAAAGAAACTGAAGATATGGATATTGAGGAGCTGGATCTTGATGGAATTAAAAGAGATTGTTAGGATAAAGATAGTGGATATGTCCCCCAAGAATAGGCTAGTCTTCTCAAAGAAGCCATTCTGAAATCTAAAACCTCAAATTCTCTAGGTATTAGCTCAGGATCTTTTAAAGAAACCAAAAGAATAGCAAAAGAGTGTGGTCGGAAACCAGGTCGTAAATCCAATAAACAGAGGGTGGCAGATGTTGGGAGAAGGTTGGTTGAATCAGGTCAATACCCGACTATCAAAACTTCCCTTGGATTGTAGAAAATCCCATAATGAAACTCCTATCCTGGAATATTTGAGGCATTAATAGCCTGCAGAAAATGAAAATTCTGTGTCAAAAGATCAAGAAGGAGAATCCAGCAATTATATTTTTACAAGAAACCAAATGCTTGGAAAATTATATTCAATATCGTAGGGGTAAAATATGGGCGAAGTGTGAAAGTATGGGTATTGATTCAAGTGGGTTCTCTGGAGGTTTATGTATTTTATGGGATCCGGATCGGGTGTCTCTTTCAAATTTTCAAGGCACCTATCACTCTCTTTCAGCGAACTTCAAGATGGTTGGTTTTCCCATTTCTGGTACAAATGTCTATGGACCTCAAAAAGCTGGGGACAAAGGCAGTTTTCTTGAGATCCTAATCAACCTATGGGTTGTCAGCCTTCGGTTCACTCGGTTCTTGGAGGATATTTTGATCTTATTACTTCCTTGGAGGAAAAAGAAGGCGAGCGTCGTTGCTTAGAAGAGGAATGTAACCTTTTTAAAGATATCATTGATGATTTGGACCTGGTAAATATTACTCCGGGGGAGGGATGGTTTACCTGGAATAAGAAACGAACAGGAGACCGACATATTGCTTCCATACTTAATCGGTTCTTAGTCTCGGAATCTTTCATTGACCTGAGTAGTGAGATTCATTGTGCTACTCTCTCGGGAAGGGGATCGGATCACTCACCGATTGAACTAAGGTGGAGTGGCTTAGGGTCCCAATTTAAGAAATCATTTCACTTTGAACAATTATGGCTGGCTAATCCAAATTTTGAGAGCAAGATAAAATCATGGTGGGATGAAATACGCCTGGATCAGATGCCTAATATGTTTTCTTTTCAGCAAAATTTGAAGGCTCTGATGTCAAAGATCAAGAAATGGAATAAGGAGGAATTCGTGAACATTTTTCGTGGAAAAAAGCTTCTGGAATTTCGTCTCCATGAGCTTCAAACCAAAGGGATTAATGAAGGATATTCTTAGTCCCTATTCGAGGAAGAGAGGCTCGTGGAATCTCAGCTCAAGGAACAAGAGGAACTTCTGTGGTGGCAAAAATCCCGGATTAAATGGTTGATGGAGGGAGATAAGAATACCAAATTCTTTCACCACTCTGTCATCCAGAATAGATTCCATAACAAAATATATTCGATTAAAAATGTTGCAAGAGAAAAAGTTGAGGCTCAAGAAGAAATTGAGGGCATACTTAACACCCACTTTTCTGATATTTTGACGATCCAAGACGAGATCGTTTGGCGAAAATTGAGGTTATCACTAGCAAAATTCCTGCCCTAGTCTCGAAGGAATAGAACCAACTCTTAATGAAAACTATTTCTCATCAAGAGGTTTAGGATGCTATTTTTCAGATGAAGGAGGGCACATCTCCTAGTCCTGACGGTTTTACTGTAAATTTTGTCCATCATTTCTAGGAGATGGTGAAGCTGGATGTTTGGCAGATAGTGGAGCAATCAAGGGTTGGTCGCATTCTTCCTGCTTTGAATGCTACCTTCCTAACCTTGATTCCTAAATGTGAGGCAGCTGACTCTTTTGACAAACTCATACCGATCAATCTCTGTAATGTTATATACAAAATCATTATGAAAGTTATTGCTAATCGTCTCAAATCGATTTTACCTTCTCTGATTTCTCCTGAACAATCAGGGTTTGTAGAAGGGAGGCAGATATCAGACGGGATTATTTTGGTGCATGAAATATTACACTCCATTAAAAGTAGGAAATTACCAGGGATGTTGGTGAAACTTGATATTGCTAAAGCCTATGATAAACTCAACTAGCAATTCATAAGGAAAATGTTGGAAGCATTCGAATTTGGTCGGAATTGGGTCAACTGGATTATGCAGCTAGTCTCTTCGACCTTTTTTCGATTTTAATCAACAGTGTTCCCTTGGGGATCATAAAACCTACCCGTGGAATACGTCAAGGAGATCCTCTATCACCTTTTTTGTTTATTCTTGTGGCTGAAGGTTTAGGAAGATCTCTCTCGGATCCGCGAGAAGACAATTCGATCAGAGGCCTTCGAGGCACTGTCGAAGGGACCCGACACTCTCATCATTAGTTTGTTGACGATAAATTGTTGTTGGGTTATCCATCGGTACATGAGGTAGCAAGTTTTAAAACGTGTCTGGATCATTTTGGCCAAGCCTCAGGTTTAGAGGTAAATCCTCAAAAGTATCAGGTATTTTTCTTCAATACTTCTAGAATTACCCAGTGTAACATTATCCGTATTTTAGGTTTTTCAGAAGGTACCCTTCCTTCTAAATTCCTGGGCACTCCTCTGATTAATGCTACTGCAAAAAAGGAATCTTGTTCTGAATTATTGGATAATATTAAGAAACGTTTGGGTAGTTGGACTCTAAGACCCTTGAATTTATCAAGACTCCTAGTTTTAGTTAATTATGTCCTCAAATCTATGCCAGTGCTTCTTTTTTCTACAATGATGGCCCCCAAGTCTGTTCTCCGGGAACTATGTAATATCCAAAGTAAATTCCTATGGAGTGGCCCTCAGGACTCTCATAAATGGGCCCTTGTTAAATGGGAGATTGTTTGCAAACCTAAATTGCAGGGAGGATTGGGGCTTCAAGATCTAGAAATTGTGGGCTTAATTGCAGACACTAAACTGTGGTGGTGATGGCTAACCCATTCCCAGGAGCCATGGGCTAAACTGTGACTTGACAAGTATGCTTTCAACTGAGACACTCAGTATCTTATCCAGTTTTCGGAAGGTAAACCAGGGTCTCATATCTGGAAAATGGCCTGGGATGGGCGGAGTCTGGTTCAGCAACATTACTTTTGGGAAATTAGAAATGGTCAAACAGCAAGGATCTGGTAGGACGCTTGGCAACAACTTCCTCCCCTAGAAAGATTGGGTCTTTGCACTACAATTCAGGCTAAGTGTGGTAATTCAGGAATCTTAAAAGTAACAGATTTATGGAGGGATTATGACCCTGATTCATCTTACCGCTCTTGGGTTTCTCATTCATTCCTGGACAGGTTGGGCCCGAGGATGGAAGTTATTAGGCTCGAAGAAGAACTTCTCTCGCGCTGAATAAAAAAGCAGGAGGAAATTAATAAACTTAGATGGGAATATAGTCTGAAGGGATATTTTCCCTTAAAGAGGCCTACAACCTTCTTATCAGTAATACTATGCACCCCAATGACAAATAATGGAGCAACCTTTGGGGTTGGAAGCTTTGGCCTAAACTACCTTCTGTTGGTTAATCTTGCATAACCGAATCTTGACTAGGGAAAATTTAAAGAGATGAGGGATGTATGGCCCTTACCAATGTCCATTATTCCTAGAGGAGGAAGAAACAATGCCGCATCTTCTAGACACCTGTAAGTTCTCGTCTACTCTCTGGGGCCGAGGAGCAATGGCTTTCTGTCGTTTTGCATCAAGATCCGGTCGGCTCTCTGAACCACTGGCCCAAAACCCCATTTACTAATAACATTCTAAATCGACTGTGGGAAATATTTCCCAATTTCTTGCTCTGGGAAATCTGGAATGAGCGGAATGCTAGAGTTTTCCACGCAAAGGTTTACCCTCTTTCTACTATTTGGGATTGCATCTCAGCTAAAATCAAGGAGACCATTAGGCTGGGTAATTGGTCGAAGAAGGACAAAGAACAGTCTGCCTTAGAAAGACAGATTCTGGTGGACTGGGGTTTGTCAAATGAAGAGATGGTGCTATTAACCAAACCCTAGTGCATGCCGCCTATTTAGAGCCCGGACCACTGGTCTCCTCCACCTCACAGTTTTCTAAAGCTTAATTTTGATGGTGCTTCAAAGGGGAACCAAGGTAAGGTTGGATTTGGCTTTATCGTGTGAAATTCGCGAGAAGAAATGGCTAGCTTTGGTTATGGGTCCATAGGAATTGACACAAACAACGCGACTAAGATAGAGGGCCTGCTTCAAGGGCTATTTTGGGTCTTAGCAAATTTCCGCATCCCAATCATAGTTGAGGATGATTCACAGATGATTATACACTTAGAAACCAAACTTCAAAATGGGTCTTGAAGCGCTAAGGTGTCGTCCTCTTAGCGTTTGGAATGTCATCTCGATTCTCTTCGCTATACGCTCATTAATGACTCTGCAGTCAGCTCCTCTCATGTCCGATGTAAAGGTAACCAAGTGGCGGATGTATTAGCTAACCTCGGGGTCGGCATGCGTAATATGTTTAATGCTAAGGATTGGAATATGATTCCTAACTTGACTTTTCACGCCTAGTGTAAGATGTTAACTCAAGCGGAGGGTACTTGTGTCCAGGTGGAGGGTCGAAATAGTTAAAACGTTGGCAGTAAATCCTTCTAGCACGTGGCTTCTCCTAAGGGTAATCTTTGATTTAACACCCTGACCAGGTGTTGTATTAATATATGATGGTCTCGGAATATGTTTTTCTCTATCCGACGGTGGAAGGTACGTTTGCTCATCAAGAATACAAAGGGGGAAATGTTGTGTTTTAATGGCAAGTTTGATTTGAGATCGTTGGATGGGATGTTTAGGATCAAGTTCAAATAGGTTTACATCATGACAACGTCAAGGGTGTGGTTATATATTCCAATGTAGGGTGGCGAGTTAAGCATCGTTTGAACGTGGCTTGTCTCATCTTTTGGTTTTTGCTTGTTTGTTGTAAAAGTTACAAAGGGTTCCTTCTAGTTCATCATGGGAGGGGACAAAGCTAAAGCTAAGAGATCGGCTTCTCGGTCTGATCCGCAGGACCCGGCGTCCCGGGCTCAACGCAAAACTTTGTGGGAATCTCGTCTGTTTGAGTTGTAACTTTCGCAAGACATTCGAAACCGTAACAATGCTACCGAGAAAGGTCTGTGGCAAGAGCTTGACAATCAGAAACTAAAAGAGGAATGCAAAAAGGTCAAAGAATGGATTCTGGACCCAGGTCATACGATGGGTCGAGTAAGTTTATATGATAAGATGGTCTCCTTGTTTTGGGTCATGAAGAACTTGATTGGTCGGGCCATATGGGATCGTCCTTCTGAGTCTCTGCATGTTTCCCCTATGGACCCTTGGAGGACGTCTATTGTTGCTTTTGTCGAGCGTCTTGAGGCAAAAGTGGATAGAATTGAGGCTAAAATCGATTTTTTGACCTCCTGTTTGGGTTTCAAATATCCATCCTCATCCGGGACTGGCGAACTGAAGCCTAATTTCTCTGGAAACATTCCTAGGGGAGGTCAGGATTTATCGTATATCTTACTTTAATCCACCTATGGCACTTTTGGGTCTACCCTCGGATTTTGCTCTCGATCGTGTTTCGGCTTCTACTGATATTCTGATGCTCCTCGAATGTCTTGTTTTTAGCTTTAAATTTCTAGGTTTCAAATTTGGTACCACTGGGATGTGTTGTGTCTTAGTATGCTGATTTTTTGGATATAGAGGTTATGGAGGGTCGTTCGGATGGGATTCTTCGGATTACTGTAATGGGGTTTTTTTCTGGTTTTGAGTCTGTGGGAAGTAAGGGAAGGTTTTTTATGGTTTTGAATCTGTGGGAAGTCAGGGAAGAAATTTTTTTTCCTAATCTTTGTAATTTGGGTATGGGGACAGCAATATCCTTATGATGGTTAAAAGTTTGGAACGGAAAGGGTGGCAAAGAAGTTTAAGTTGAAATACGACTGATGTAATGTAACATGTTCTTACAAGATTTTTGGTTTTAATATAATGTAAATACTCGACTTAAAAAAAAAACATGATAAATGTATAAATAGTAAAATATATAATTAATTATAACATTTATGTAGTTGTAAGATTTTATAAAGTGAATAAAATATTTAAATATACGTATACCTAGAGAAAACTATTTTCTAAATAGAGCACATACTAAAGTATTGCTATTGTTACTTATATAAATACAAATGATCTTTGTGATTTACCAATAAGAGGGATGGGTTAGACATCCCATTTCCTTATAAATAACTTACTATTATTCCAGTTGGAAAACATTTTGTAATTACGTCGTAAGGTGTTTCAACAAGTGGAAACTACTCTCCGAATTTAATGCTTTTTTGTTTTTCATCCGTCGATATTTTCGTCTGACGATTCGGATAATGTCCATCATTGATCATGTTACGTTCAACTGTGCACATGTCCCATCACCATAAAAGAACGTCGTATTGTTGGAGGCACATCAACAATGGCAGATCGTGGAGCAGATTAAATCTCACTTCGAATCTGTCGCTCCCAAGCGCTACACGAAGCCTCTCCGCAGCGAAATAAGCTCTGATGAGCATCATGATATTGAGGATGATCCATGTGATAGCATCTCTCCGGAGCTCAAGAAATACCAAGAATTCAAATCCCGCTCTGGGGTACACTATTCTGTCACACTAATTAATTAAAACTACATATTGTGAATGAATGAATGAATTCTCAGAAGAGAAGAGTAACGTAGCGTTATATATAATTTCAACTTTTATTTTGTTGAACAGTCGATATTTGTATGCGAAAACAGAGAGAGTTTTCCTGAAGAGTTTGTGGAAACCGCCTATTACAAGGACTTGAATTCTGTGGACAGATTGCATCACTGTGTGAGTATTTTCTCATTATTTTTTCTCTTTTTTCCTTTGTTGGAATTGGGTAAATTTAAATTATGGAATTGACAGGGAAGTTAATGCAATATATTTGTAGACTAGAGATGCGTTCATTAAGCTTGATTGCAATGGCGGATCGTATTTTCGTTTGGAATCCCAAGAGGCGAGTGGATTGACTGAACGTATCCCTGTTCGTAGCAACCCGGCTACCAATGACTGTATTCATGCTCTTGGAGATGATCAAGAAATGGTAACGTCTAGAGCTTAATTAATGTTTAATTGTATTTTGTGCTTAAACGAGGACCTGTTCTACACCTTAATGGCGATCGTCTCGATGTTACTAGTGAAAAAATATGAGATTTGGACCCCATTTTTTATTCCTATGACTGCTAGATCCGGGGTCAGGTGGATCTATGTTTGTTTTATGAAAAAGAAAAAAAAAACTTATTGTGGTTGCGATCCTTGTAAAATTTAATGATAATGATGCAGTGCTAATGATGGCTTGTTTCGTCGAAGGAGCGATTGATCCATTGATTCAGTGTATTTGTTATCAAAGCTTCTGAAGGATAATGTTGGCTTGAATTTCTATTCGCAAGGAGAGCAATGCATTGTGATTGTACATATTTGGGAAAATTTGTGAATTTTTTTAGTAAATTTATTTGCAGCATGATCGTGAACTTATTAGTTTCACCCCATGATATGGTTTACCTATTTGTTTTATTTGGGAAGAATCCAAATGCAGATATGAAAGAAAAATTTCCAAGTAATTTATTAGATTATGTTTCAATATGGCTAAGTTTTTTATGATCTACAGGGTGGTTTATCTCTTATGGAACTCTGGATTTCAGATGGTGTAGCCCTTCTCAGCAAGAGAGACTTAGCACTAAATGGAAACATATTATGGCAATTCTTTAAACGTCCATGATTTTCCAGGATAAACAAGATTATATGAAATGATTCCAGGCTTTTTCAAATATTAAAATCTCTATAACTCTCTCTTCAAATAATCCCTTGAACATGTTGCCATCAAAAATGTTAAACTTGGAGCCCTATTAATGACAATCAAACGAGTAAAAGGATCAAAAACTTAGTCAAACCATTGATGGTTTTGTCCATAAGTTATTAAAGTAACATCCATGCTATCACCAAATGCAACAATATGATCTATTTTGTCTTGTATATCAGTCAAGACACGCTAACTACAATATATGCTTAATGCATATAATGATTACTTAAATATACTCTCTTTGCTTTGTCTCATATATCTTTGTTAAACCTTCCTTGCAACCGTCCTTTCGCCTTCAAAGCTTGCTTGCCTGTACCTATACAGAGCTTCGGGCCCGAAACCCTGAGTAAAAGCGAATAAAACTATATATATATATATGTTGAATTAGGTGAAATGCAATATGTACTTCCGGGATGTTAGGTTGAAATCGAAGAGTTAGTAAAGCTCGCATGCATTTGACTTGTTGTTAGAGGAGCTCCACGTAGCCGAAACTCCACTTTCCAAACCGTCAAGCCACTTTCCATGGATTTCAATATTAAGATGACGAATGTTTGGGAAAGTGATATTTGTGTGAGATTTAAATTCTTGGTGATATTAAATTAACCTCTTTCTCAATTTTGGATAAGTTTTCTTGTAGTCTTAGCCATATTTATTTTCCCAATTTTTTGTTGGGAGCTTGTGCAACATTGATAGTAGGGTATGGTATGCACTTCAACAGGCAGAAGTAGGTTTAAAGTTCTTTTTGGTAGCTTATTGAGATTCTTTTATGGTTTTCAAGGGATCTTGGAGGATTCTTAGTGCATGTTGATCACATTGGGCCGGAAAATCATGCTTTGAAACTTAAAATTTATATAAAGAATTCAACTAAATTGCATGAAACATGGAAATATGTACTAGTTTTGGAAACATGAATGATTAAAAATGCAACCCTCTCAAATGGGTATGTCGAGGGGAACACAATATATATATAGATTGTAGAATTTGAGTTTTAGACTTCTTATGGGTTTTACGTCCCTTATGGGATCTTGGGCATTTCCAAGAAGTTTCGTAGGAATTTCCATATTTCCATGAGTTTATAGTACTAGTACATGGCAAACTTAGGAGTTTATTCCAATAGAGGAATCCAACATGCATGCACTTTATAATGTGTATTTGATTCCACCAAATTGATGGGATATGTGGAGTCTTGAATTCACCACCTACAAAGGAGAAGCCTCCAACCTCCATCCTTTTTACAAATTTAGAAGCCAATACGTTTCAAGATGGCTTGGATTTCGTCTCTTCTTCATCAATAAGATCCTTGAATGCAGATGGCAATTGTATTAAGGGATGTAGTAGAAACCTAGGCATGAGCAGCCTCTATCCTCCATCCTTTTCACAAACTTGGAAACAATACATTTCAGGAAGATTGGTTTTCTTCTATTCTTCATTAGTAAGATCCTTAAAAGCAACTGACACCTATATTAAGGGATGTGATAGGGGATGTACATTAGAGCATACAAAACGGGGGTTATGAGCTATTTCCTCTCATGGAAAAAAACTATTAAAAAGATGAAAGAGTAATTTTTTTCATTCTCTCTAATAAAAAATGGGTAGATTTTAATATTGAAAGGGGGTTGTTGGAAAACTAGAGAGCTTATAAAGTACAAGGAGTTAAAAAGTCCTTAGTGAGATTGGTAAGGGCATTGAAACTCATGGTAAACCTACTTCAAAATTTTGGAAAAAAACAAAAAATTAATTAATATTGTAAGATTTAATACATAAGCATTCTATTTTTAGTATTCCTTTACATCATTTCAAGCTAACTCCAAATTCTCCCTTCTCCCTAACTACTTTTCTACTTTTCATGTGCAGGATCTACTTCTCAACAAGCTAGAAATTACTTGTTGTAATCTACATATCAATGTTCTATTTTGCATTAACATATATGTACTCGCATCAAAACATTATAATCTAAGAGGATCAAAATGTATATGAATTCATTTGAATAGTCAAAACAATTTGACAAAAAAAAATTAGAATTGCTTGGCTTTTATATTTGTAGACCTACTAAATTCTTAAATGAAAGGATATATGAATCAAATTATAATTTTTTCATAATATTATAAATCTTACTTTTTATTATGAAATTAATTTATCTTTTTCTAGATATATCCAACAATTTTAAGTTTTTCTTCATATTTATTTGAGATATTTTCCAATGATGTCCATTAACCTACCCTCTTTTTTTATATTATTAAAATTTGGACAATTTTAAGTTTTTCCTTATATTTTTTGAGATATTTTCCAATGATGTCCATTAACCTACCCTCTTTTTTTGGTGAGATTCAAAATGTTATGAATTTCATATTAATGATCCACATTTAAGGAATGTATAAATAAATTATTTATTGTTTCTCTTTATAAATTTGAAATATTTTTATTTATTTAGTGGACAGATCCATAAATTTATGCAATGTTACTTGATTGTAACATAAGAACTACAAAAACTAACAGTCCATTCTCATTTGGATGAGCCAAGAATACTTTTCATGGTTACTTTTGAAATGCCGATAATGTAATGGCCAATTATGTGAAGAATATAATGTCTTGTTGTATATGTCCACATCTCCTTGCTTAGCTTGCAACACGGTGTTCTTTTATTGCACCCCTAGGTACAATTGCTAGTATATATCAAGAGATATTTACCCTTTTGAAGAAAACTTTAGTGGGAGATACGGGGATAAAGACGAAAAAGAAAAAAAAAAGGTCTATATCTGGAAACGGCAGACTTTCTTTATGTTTACTATGTAGCACGAAGAAGATACTTTTGATATTTATAACTTGCGATAAGGATTTAGAAGGCCAGCTTACATATGTAGTTTTGTAGTTTTATATTGATATGCTTGAATGTTAGCAAAAATAGAGTTGGTAAACTTGAGTTATTGTTTAGTTATAAAATTTTCAAGGTATTTTTTTTCCTTTTTTATTTGTCTAGTGAAACTTGTTTAACTTCGACAAGACAAGTTTATCAATATGGTCAGACTTATAGACGAGACTCTTTTACCTCTACAAGCTTTTTACTTGCTTGTCCGTAACTAGCAACTTGTGGGTTTTACAACTTACACATAACTTACTCGACAACTTGTAGGTTTGACCACTTCGATAACTTGTCAATTTTACTCGACGTTTTCACTTGGAGTCACTTGCTCTTGTTTGGTTTTAGTCAGAATTTACAAATGATATTTCTTAGTCTAAAAGATTTAAGAAATTACAAAAGTTTTTCACCCACCAGTAATATGAGGTAAAACGGACACAACAACAATTCTACAGAATTACAAAAACATATAACCAAACATTTAGCAAAACTTGTGCGAACCAATTTGCCTTAAAACCTAGAACTTTTATTGGGTGAGAAATTTATGGATTCTTTGATCTTTCACTCAATCGATAAATGTAAACATCATTTACACAAATATTTCTAGAGAAAATGTCGTCTAAGCAAACATGTATTTCAACCATAAACTATTTGATATATATAACTTGACATATCCTTTTACAGAGCTTCGGCTCTTCGAAAGAATCACACACACACAGAAGCTTGAGCTGCAACTTCACTCTCTGCTCAGAGTTCTCTCTTTCTCTACAGACTTTCCATTAATGGTTGTAATAACTATCTACCTACAAACTTAGCTTCATAAATTAATTCGATTGGTTTACATTGTCGAATCGTGAACACTTCACTCTTATCACGCTGACTGACAGAGACTGGACTACTACGGACTCTGGCAAAGTCGGTTGAGCTCTGGTATGGCTTCTGCAAGTAATTACTTTTTCCAACACTCCCCCTTAATTATGAGGAGATGGGGATTTTTAAAACAAAATTTACAAAATGTTTCAGAGCTTAGACTTACTATGTTCATGACAGAGTTCACTGTATAGAACTTGTCATTCCAAGATAACTACACAGATACTGGAATGTATCATTTATCAATGGTTTTGTAAATATATCTACAAGTTGATCTTCAGACATGCAAAATTTTAAACAAATTTATTTTGTTGTTCACGAACTCTCTTATGAAATGAAACCTTATGTCGATGTGCTTGGTTCTCTTGTGAAATGCATGATTCTTTGATAATGCAATGGTTGAATTGTTGTCACAGAAGATGGTTGTTGGTTCTTGATGGTTCTATGACAAGTCTTTTAACACTCTCCACATCCAGATAGCTTGACATGCAGCGCTTGTAGCTGCAACATACTCTACTTATGTTGAAGATAGAGTTACTATGGGTTGTTTCTTTGAAGCCCATGAAACAACACTTGTACCAAAATGAAATGTGTACCTAGATGTGCTCTTTTTTTCATTGATGCTTCCTCCATTGTCACTGTCGGTGTAGCCAATGAGTTTAAAATTTTCTGAGGTTGAATACAGAATGCCAAGGTCTTTTGTGCCACTTACATCCCTCAAAATTATTTTACCTGCTTGCCAATGAGAGTCTTTTGGTGACTCCCTGAATATTAATATCAGAATTACTCCATACATGATGTTTGGTCTTGTCGTTGTTAAATACATAAGGCTACCAACCAGCCTTTTAAACAGCGTAGGGTCTACAGTTGATCCATCATCATCCTTGCTCAATTTTAAACCTGTTATTACTAGTGTTGGGGCTGTCTTGCAATTAGATATGTTAAATCTTTTTAAAAATTCACTTGCATACTTTGACTGTGATATAAAAATACCACTTTCAGACTGTTGTACTTTAATGCCCAGAAAAAACTTCATAAGCCCCAGATCAGTCATTTAAAATTCACTTTCCATGACTGCTTTAAAATCTTCTATGCCAAAGTCACCAGTAAATATTAAATCATCTACATACATGCATACAATTAACATCTTACCTTGCTCATCAACTTTGGTGTACAAAGTCAGTTCACTTTCACTTCTGTGAAATCTATTTTCACTGAGATAAGAATCAATCGGACTATACCAAGCTCTAGGAGTTTGCTTCAAACCATAGAGTGCCTTTTTCAGTTGTACACTTTATGCTCTTGACCTGGAACTTCATAGCATTGTGGTTGTTCCACATATACTTCCTCTCCTAGATAGCCATTCAAAAATGTTGACTTAACATCCATTTGATAAACAGGCCATTTGTTTTGTGCATCAATGGCCAAGACTGTTATGACTGTATCCATGTGTGCGACAAGTGCAAAAGTTACATTGAAGTCTATGCAGGGTTGTTATGTGAACCGTCTTGCTACCATTCTTGCTTTGTGATTCTACACATTCCCATCAGCATCTTGCTTGGTCTTGTAAATCCATTTGGTGTACCAGCTTCATATATCTCATGCAGACTTCTTGTCTTCACTGGTTCTGTCGATGTCGACCTTGACGAAATGCTTGATGGAGTCTGTTGTCCTATTGGTGTGCTTGTCGATGTAGCTTGAGCTGCAACTTGTGTCAATGGTCCTTGTGCTAAACCATGTCACGGTGTCATGGGAGTCGACGGTGCTGCGACTGGTTGACTTACATGTGGTGTTTGAACCACTTCCTATGTCATGTCATCATTGTCGACATTTGACACAATCTTGGCATTAGTGTCGATAGTTCCATCCCATGATTCATTCTCAAAAAATTGAACATCTCGACTACTAATCACTTTCCTTGTGACATGATCATACAACTTGTAACTTGTATGCTTTTGTGTCTTTCGAATAGCCGACAAAAATACATTTATGTGCCTTATTGTCTATCTTCTTTCTCAGCTCATCTAGAACATGAGCATATGCTACACAACCAAAAAAAATTAAATGAGAAACAATATGATTCATACATGTCCATGCTTCTTGAGTAACTTTGTTCTTCACACTCTTTGTCAACACGTTGTGCGCCATCTCTGTTGCCAACATGCTACGCGCCATCTCTGTTGCCAACATGCTACGTGCCATCTCCATGATGGTTCTATTCTCTCTTTCGACGACACCGTTCTGTTAAGGTGTATACTATGCAG
Organism: Pseudotsuga menziesii; assembly: GCA_001517045.1. NCBI lineage: Eukaryota > Viridiplantae > Streptophyta > Pinopsida > Pinales > Pinaceae > Pseudotsuga > Pseudotsuga menziesii. Next base: position 125,323 of record LPNX010698271.1, read on the forward strand.
TGAATTGCTTTTGTATGCCATGGGTATTGCAAAAATTTAGAGATCCATTTGAGACATATTCACCTCTTTTGTTGGTCCTTAAGATCTTGATGCGGTGTCCACTCTGGTTCTCCACGAGTGCCTTGAACTGTTGATAACTAAATGCATCAGATTTATGTTTCAGAAAATATACCCATGTTTTTCCTGAGTAGTCATCAATAAAAGTTAGAAAATAATTGCACCCACCAATGGATGATGTCTGCATTGGACCACAAATATCAGAGTGCACAATTTCAAGTGGTGTGTGTGCTCTATAAGACTTTTCGACTAGAAAAGTCTCTCTATGCTGCTTGCCAAAAATGCAGTCTTTACAAACCCTTTTTGGTTTGTCGATCAATGGCAATCCTTTCACCATATTCTTTGTGTGCAGTAGCTTCAGCCCACCAAAATTCAAATGTCCAAATCTGAAATGCCACAACTAAGATTCATCCTGAACTTTTGTTTGAAATGCAGCCTTAAAATCAATGTTGTCATTTTCTTTCTTGTCGAGGTATTCAATTGCTTCTTTACTTTATTCCTTGAACACAACTTCTGTATTTGTCTTTCCTTTCATGTCGAGAACTATCCTCAATGGAAACAAGCAATTGCTTTTCATTGGCACTTTTGCTATCAGCTGGTTGCTTGGACGCTTGCCTTTAATCACACAGTGATTATCTTCTATGTAGACTCTGTAGCCTTTCTGTATCAGTTGCCCAATGCTCGAAAAATTATGTTTCGGACCTTTGATATGATAGACATCAGGGATATACTTACTCTCCCCCTGTTTGGTTAGAATACCAACTGTACCTTTTCCCAAAACAGTAACTGGGACATTATTTCCAAGTGTAACATAAGTTTGAACTAAATTATCTAGATTGGAAAACAATTTTAAATTACCAGTCATGTGATTGCTGCAACCTGAATCTAAGTACCATATGTCATGTGGAATTTCTTGGATAGCATTGCATTCAATTGGAGATGCATATGCCATTAACATTGCACTTGTCAGAGTGCTGGTGTTGGTCAACTGATTTGGGCTTTGCCTTCCTTGGTCATATTGTTTCTTCCTGCATTCATATGCATAATGACCAAATTTCTTACAATAATGACATTGAATTTTTTATTTATCAAACCTCTGGCCACTTGTCTGACTTGGATTCTGATTCTCTCCTCTACCAGCAACATTTCCAGGACTTCTACCGCGTCCTCCTATGGAAGAACTTCTTCCTCTGCCTCTGGAGTTGTTTCTCCCCCTGCCACTACCACAGCTTATGGATGATTGTGCTACGAATGCATCTTCCAATGATGATTTTGTTCTACTGATTTTGTGTTCATGATTGATGAATGAAGCTTGCAGCTCATCAATGGTAAACACCAACATGTCTGTGTGTTCTTCTAAGGTCGCAACCAAGGATTCTAATCTTGGGGGAATACTTCTGAGAATTTTTTCAACAACCCTTTGGTCTTCTATGGCTTCTCCATGAGATTTCAGTTGGTTTATCAAACCAACAACTCTGGTGTAGAATGAGTCTACCGACTCTGAATCTTTCATGGACAAAGATTCAAAATATCTTCTCAGAAATTACAACTTGGAAGTCGTTGCCTTGCCCAAGCCTTGATATGCGGTCTCCACTGTATCCCATGCCTGCTTAGAATAAATTGTTGTTGATACTCTTGGGAGTATGCTTTCATGCATGGCTTGATGTATGTAGAACAGAGCATTTCCATATTTCTTCCTTTGTTCCCTCAATACATCTTTCTCAGCTTGTGTGAGATTGTTATATGATGTCATATTTGCTGGTTCTGCATAACCATGTTGGACTATCTCCAAAACATCTTGACCTCTGAACAAAGCCTACATTGTTAAAGACCAATATTCATAATTCTTTCCTATAAAAATTGGAGTTTGCAATGAACCAGAAGTGGAAGCCATTTTTAATTTTTAACTTTCCTTAGAAAATTACTTTTCCACTTTTAAGATAATATTTCTTTCCTAAACCTTGATCTGATACCAGTTAACAAAAACCGAGCCAACAAACTTTATTTACTGCTCAGTTATAAAATTTTCATGCCGACCTCTTTTTCTTTTTTACTTGTCGGGTGAAACTTCTCTAACTACGACTAGACAAGTTTACCAATATGGTCGAACTTATGGCCCTGACTCTTTTACCTCTACAAGCTTTTTACTTGTCGATTCTACCGACAGGTTTTACTTTGACCACTTGTCGGCTTCGACAACTTGTCGATTTTACACCTTACACGGAACTTACCCAACAACTTGTCGATTTGACCACTTCGACAACTTGTCGATTTTACTCGAACGTTTTACTTGGACTCACTTGCTTTGGTTTAGTTTTAGTCAAAATTTACAAATGATATTTCTTAGTCTAAAAGATTTAAAAAATTACAAATGTTTTCACCCACCAGTAATATGAAGTAAAAACCGACACAAAAACAATTCTACAAAATTACAAAAATATATAAACAAATATTTCGGTAACTTGTGCAGACCACTCTACCGTAAAACCTGGAACTTTTACTGGGTGAGAAATTTATGGATTCTTTGATCTTTCACTCAACTGGTAAATGTAAACACCATTTACAAAATATTTCTAGAGAAAATTTTGACTAAGCAAACACGTATTTCAACCATAAACCATTTGATATATATAACTTGTCGAGAAATAACAAAAGGTAATACAAACTTGTCAGCTCTCCGACAGATCCAAACTTGTCGGCTCTCTGACAAATCCTTTTACAGAGCTTCGGCTCTTTGACAGAATCACACACACAGAAGCTTGATCCTCAACTTCACTCTCTGCTCAGATTTCTCTCTTTCTATCTTTTTCTCACCTAGAGTTATGTCGTGAGTTCTGCAATTGATTTACAAACTTCTTCTTCTATTTATAGGAAACCTAAAAATTGCTTCTACGTGAATCTACAGACTTGCCATTAATGGCTATAATAACTATCTACCTACAAACTTAGCTTCATAAATTAATTCGACTGGTTTACATTGTCGAATCGTGAACACTTCACTCTTGTCAGGCTAACTGACAGAGACTGGACTACTACGGACTCTAGCATAGTCGGTTGAGCTCTAGTACGGCTTCTACGAGTAATTACTTTTCCCAACATTGAAGAAGAACTATTGTTTATTGGAGAAAGTGTGCATTTCATTGCCACCATTCTTGGAAATGTTATTGCTTGCTCTCTTTGCATTAATAATTTGAGGGATGGCCCTTCTCTCATGAAAACCGAGTTTCCAGATTATGTATTTTTTATTGTTATTTTGCTTATATGAAGAGAAGTTAGCATGAATGGTCTCAAAGGAAGATGACTCAACCATCTTAATTCTAAAACAAACACAAACACTCCGTAAGTTATTTTTGTTCTAGTGAGTGAGAGGGATGGTCTCGATGGAGAAGCGCCTCATTAAAGTATTTTTCTTTTACCTCATTAAAGTATTTTTCTTTTACAATTCTGGTATTGTAGTTTGATTTTGCCATTACATTACTGTGTTGGTTTTATATTGTTTGTTAAATCTAAATTTATGAGGGAAATATGGTCTCTGAGGATGATTACTTTGAAGTATATAGGGCACATTTTTTTAGTAAATATTTCAAGGTTGAAACCTAGTGTGCTAGAGGAGATGCATTCATATCCTACCGTGAGGCACTATAAATTCCATAAAGACTATCAAACGTGTTAGTCAATATTTCTTTTGGTAAGTCATGAAAAATACATGTAGACTTGTGTAGCCTCATTTGATGTATATGCCAACAAAACAAAGGGAATACTCCTTGGGCATTGCAACCACTACCAATAATAACCACTATTTGGACCAACATTTCTATGGATTTTATAGTGGGATTTCTGACTACAACAACAAATCAATCATCTGGTGCTAGTTTACTACCTTTCAAAATATGCTCACATTTGTGCCCCACTACATCCATTTAAACCTTCCATAGTGGCCCAAGTTTTCATGGATTAGATTTTTTTATTTACATGGTACGCCTATGTCAAATAATGACCCTACATTCACCAACAAATTTTGGCAAGAGATGTTTAAACTCTCAAACACAAAGTTGAACATGAACACAACTTTTCATCCTCAAGCTGATTATCAAGCATAAGTGGTCAACAAGTGCTTGGAACCCTATGTGAGATGCTTTCCATTATACAAGCAATAATATTGGGCACAATGGCCAGCCTTTGCAAAATGGTGGGATGATACCACTTATCGTGGAACTACCAAAAAGACACCATATGAACTTATCTACGACCAAAATCTCCCTTCAATGGCTTTATATTTAGCATGCTTCAAGTAATAAAAAGCGTTATCCACACAATTAAGGAGAATCTATTGATGGATCAAAATCAAATGAAGTAACAAGCTAATCATGGTTGCTCAAGTTTTATTTTGCATAATAGGATCAATTGTTTCTTTGCCTTCAACCTTATAACTAGGCCTCTCTTAAAGTTAAAGTCTACCAAATTCTCACGCTGAAATTTATGGACCCTATTAAATCCTCCTTCTTACTAAATAAGTTATGATCCAATGGAAAGATATGCAACCAAAATATTCCACTTGGGAACCAACAATCATTTTACAACAATTACCACACCTGTAGATTTGAATACAATGCTTATTTTAAACAAAAAGGGTGTGTTAGGTTTCTACCTTAACCTTCCTACTGTGGAAACTTAGTAGTTAAGAAATTGATGTACATGACCATCTTCTTTGAATAAGGCCCATTAGATAGTTAACAGATAGTTACTTAATGTGAAAAAGGTCATATTTATTAAATAAGGCCCACAAGGTGATAGATATTCATTAATGACAATACCACATGCAATTAAGTTTTTTACTATTAAGAAGATATTTGTGGAGCTAGAAAGCTATGGAATTTTTTGTGAAATGTTGTTATTAGATTTGGAGGTACGCTCTTAGGAGGGTGCTAAAGAGGCCCGTGAACATTGCTCACTCTTTTGAAGATCTTTAATACAAGGGTTATTCTATACTTTTTATCTATTTTTCTCTTGTATTTCCATTTTTGCATTTAATTTCTCTTAAAATTATTCATGTTATGTTATTTTTGCTTTTTAAGTATGTTAGATATAAGCTCAATCAAAACAAAAAACCCTCTAAATGTATATGGGCCCTCTCAAAATAAGCAAGATTTTTTTATATATATCACAAATTAAGGATTATTAGAATCACGCAATGTCATCTTTGAGCAAGATTTGAACTTGATAATGTAGGAAGCGAAAATATGGGCTCAAGTTCCTAGTTAGACTTAAAGGAATATATAGGCAAAATATTGGATCATTTCTAGTAAAGGTACCTTTTCTTGACCATTTCCAAATACACAAGTACGGGGTCTTCACTACTGAAGGATCTGATCAATCAATAGTAGTCCTAGAGCTAGATAGGACATTCTCTTAGCCTCCATCACCTTTCAAGTATAATCATCATTGGCTCTCTCACCCATACTATGTTCAATGGAACACCAATGCATGGAGGCCCCTTAGAGGAACACATAGATTTGATGTCTCGATTTCAAAGGAACTTGGTCTACATAAAAGTTGCTTTGAAGGAATGGTGTAGTGGGAATTTGGAGATGCATCGAATAGGCTTTCTATTGTAGAACAACAAATCTCCTCACTACACAATTATGCATCAAAAAACCCTCCCTAAAATGGCTTGTAGAACTTTTAGAGCTTGATTAGTGAAGGCATAAGTTCCTAGATTAAGAAGAAACCCAATGGTGTATAAAAATACAAGCTATAAGGATAGAAGAGCAAGACAAAAATACTTCATTTTTTCATAAATGAACCTCAACACACAAGGCTTTGAACTTTATTTAGAGGATTATCAACCACAAGGAAACTCTATGTGAATCTTTCGATTCCATCAAACAATTGAGGGTTTCAAGTATCAAGTTTCTATATACTCAACCCCCTGGAGAAACCTTGAGGAGCATATTGATTGTAGCCATTTCTTTTTCAAACTAGATTGATGAGAAAACAAACAATTCCTTGGTGACGTTGATCCTCATGATAGAACTCACGAGGGCTCTTAACAAAATGCAATCAAGCAGGTCATTAGGTCCACATGGTCTCCCAATTGAATTTGCAGAGGCTTTTGAGGGTTTACTCAATCAAGACCTACCCTTGATAGTCAAGCAATCAAGTCATGAAAATATCTTTCTTTGAGCATTTGTCTCCAACTTTTTGGCTACTATCCCAAAGGTAAACAATCCCTCCCTTTTTATGACTTTTTTCTTATCTCCCTCTAGAAGTGCATTTACAAAAATATTTCCAACATCATAGCCATCCAACTCAAACCTACCCTCCCAATGCAATTATCAAGGTAACAAATGGGTGTCCTCCTTGGGTATGGTATCCAAGATGCAGTAGGTACTGCGTAGGAGGTTCTCCACTTAGTAGAACTTCATCAAAAGTGAGTCTTTATAACAAAAATTGACCTCTAAAGATTTTAATAAATCCAATTGTCTTTACTTACATTTTATTATTATTCAATATTATTTTTTAGACCTTGCAATCAATGGATAGAAACTTACATGTCCACAACCTCTCTTACCATTTTCATTAATGAATCAACCATCCTAATCTTCTGCATCACCCAAGGGCTTCGAAGACCAAGAATGTCATATTTCCCCTTCTTCTTCTTTTTTAATCATTGAATGTTTTGAATAGACTTATCAAAGCATAACACCTTATAAATATAAAAGATATAGACGTGATTGAGTTGATCCATATTACCCACTTCTTATTTATAGATGGTCTACTTCTCTTTAAAAATGGATCCACCCAATAAGCCAACCTATGTGCCAAATTCTTTGAGCTTTTTATATTTTGCAATATTTTGATGGAAATATATAATTTCTTAATAAAAAGTGGATAAATCCATTTCTTTTCTATTTAACAATATTTTGGTGGAAATATATGATTTCTTTATTTTCTCAAACCCTCTCCTGGATAAGAAATTTGTGCAAAGTTAAAATATTTCCTCATTAATGGAATTTTGAGTATTGCATGAACACAGAACACATCGGAACTTCATTTATCATTAAAGAAATTTACATTTTTTATTTTTATCAATTAAAAAAGCAAATTTTGGAAATATTCTAAAATTTAAAAGATTAAAAAATTATCATTATAAACTATAGTTTGCTGGTTAAATTATAACTTTTATTACTAAAATTACATTTTAAATATTTAAACAAATTTAGCGATATCAAATAAGTTTATAATTTGTTAATTAAGTTATAATTTTTATTACTAAAATTATAATTTAAAATATTTAAATAGATGTGGCAATATCAAATACTCTTATTATTCAAGAATAAGAACAATTATAATTTATCTTATATCAAAATAGCTCATTTGACATTTAAACAACGGCCAAATTTTGTGATGCATAGTGATAGTTGGGAAAGCAAAACGAAACGACGGGACAGACCTGCAGCCTACAACATCGATAATGATTGTTAATATTCTTTTACTTAAAAGATTGGTTAACTCTTACTTAAGATACGTTTTTAACCATTTACAATTATTCATATTTGATGCACATCTTAGTGTGTAGGCATGCATGTTCATGACCAATCTAACACAAAATTAACATGGCAATTTTTTATGTTGATTCTCTAGTGTAATTGTTTGATTTTAAATTTTAAATTATAAATTATAAATACTTCTGTCATTATATGTAACACTTGTTGTACAATTTTTCACTTCTAACAGATGTCAGTATACCATATATATGTTTCTTTTTTTTCTTTTTTGTTATGGTTGCAGTGGCTAGCATGGATCCCGATGTGGAGATATTGAGAAAGCTAGCGAGGCTGAGAGAGATTGGAGAGACATGGAAGGGTCACGGAGACCAACACCACCGCTCTTTGGCAAGTCTCTAGATGGCATCATAAACACCAATACCTGATAAAATGGTGCCCTATACAACATTGCATTGTATAGAGAACGTAAAAGGAAGCAATATGCAAATGGGTTGAGACTTATAATGACATATAAAAAACTCAATATCTCTAAAGAGCTCATATATTCCTTGTTTTGAGATCCTCGAAATGGGCAAATTACAAACACAAACAAACTCCATATCTCCATTGAGTGGTGCATATATTCCCCCATTCCAAGAGAGTTGGATGCATCGACAAGATATGGTTTTTTATGTGCCACCTCATAACAATAAGGAAATTCCCTTATATTTCCTTAGAAAAATATATGTCGAGTTCGTGCTGGAAAAACATGTCAATTATTTTGACATGTTGGAGTTCCAAGACATTGGTCATTGGATGCCTCAAAACTGTCCCAATACCAAGCATCAAGATGCCAATCACCAAGTACCTCCACCTCGTAGGCCGTATGTCCACCCTTCACATGATATGATAGCAAAGACACAAGAGGCATTCTTGAGTGTAGCTTAGGTGGTTATCTGCCATATCATTGTCATTGATCGTGTGGGCCATCACCTCTTGGTGTTGTAGGACCATCTAGTAGTGGGGGTGGATCGACACACTAGGAGACCGCCACTAAGCCTCACACATACATATCATCTGTCCATGCCTATTATGGTCGTGCACTATCAGATATTGAGTTTTCTAGATTAGGCAGGTAAGTATATGGTTAATAATAATCTTGCCAAATCTATTTTTTCCGTAGTATACTCATACATAGATTGTTGGTTTTTAAAAAATTTAAACCTGCAGATGCTAGATCAGACTATAGCATGGAAAAGCATTGACACCGATGGTGGAGAGACTAGTGTACCCAAATCTACAAGTGGTCTTGGTGTGCTAGGTGTTGTCGTATCTTCGACGACAACAACTCAGATAGAGGTAACTATTTCAACATGCCAGTTTGTTAATACATGTTATCTTGTTAATACATGGTAGATCTTTAATGCCAGACAATATAATATTTACAATTTTTAAACTTGCAGCCACTAGATCCTCAACAGCATAAGCAAAACATTGAGTCTAGTGATATCCCAAATGGTAAAGCTTACTACATTTTTTAGTGAGCTAAGTATATGCTTTTAAGAGTAATCATGTTCGAACTTGTTTTTCCTTACTGTACACATGTATAGATTGCTAACACTTAGAATTTTAAAACTTGCAGATGTTAGATTCCTCTGCAAAGGGGCAAGACTTTTGCACTAGTTAATACCTCCTTAGTGGAGGGACCGTTCACATTGAGGTAACAATTTCAAATGTATGTTGGTTTGTTAATACATGTTAGTTCATTGGTTCATGTGTGTCTAATTACATCAAAACTTGATGACCTTTTAAACTTGCAGATGATAGATGTCTCTATAGAGGGGCAAGGATTTGGCACTAGTGAATCTCCCCTTGGTGGAGAGATAGCTCACACAAAGATAATTATTTCAACATGTTACATGTTATTTCATTGATTCACATGTGCATATCTAAGTGCGACAACACTCTATGATTGAAGACAATCGAAATCCGAGCACCACAACTTTTATTTGCTTCTCCCCGAAGTCCAAATGTTGCCAAGGGTCTTGTCTTTATTAAACGAACCTCTTCCAGAAAGAGGGTAGGTGTCCATGATGATGGATCTACTTATCCACTGCAATGTATAGCCTCTGAGGATAGTTGTTGATTAACTTTCAATTCCATGCAGAACTTGTTTTTCTTAAACTGTATTTCGCATGTTTATAACATCATGTTAGAGAATTGAATTCGATGTGTTTTTTGCTCTGCTAGGGTTTCGTCTGCACCTCTCTTATGTTGATTCAACATCACCACCCCTACTCACCATGGATCCACTTGATCCAGAGCCAGATGATTGGTGTGCTGGCCTAGTAGATGGCTTCTGCGAGATCGTGGCCTCGCAGCCCCCAGACAAGTCCACCCCCAGAGGCTCTCATTTTGTCAAGCTTGTTGAAGTCCCAAACATGACCCACTCCTATATGGCATCTAAATACAAAGTTGTTGCCCTCCATGAAAGAGGTTTGGTTGGTCATTTTATAGGTCTGTGGCCCTCCCCTCAATCTATTAAAATTTGGCTTAACAAAAACTAGCAGTTGCAGGTTCAAGGAGAAGTGCAACAAAACTTCTGTGGAAGAGGATTCTGTGTCTTCCTATTCAAAAAAAAAAAAGATAGAGATTTAATCTTCAAAAATGGTCTGTATTCCATGGGACCAGGAGAAATGTATCTCAATAAGTGGAATCTATCCTTTGACCCGGAAAAGGATATCCCATCTTCAGTCTCTATCAGGGATAAGTTGCCACATCTCCCGTTGCATTGTTGGAATGATGAAGATCTGAAAGCTATTTGGAACTCCCTAGGAAAATACACAGACAAATTAGAGCCAAAACCCCCACTGTTTTCCTGCACCAGAATATCCGTAGAAGTAGATCTGGAAAAAGGCATGCCGGAAGCAATCAATCTCAATATGGAAGGATGGAGCCAACTACAAACAGTAGAATACGAGCAAATTCCCTTCAAGTGCAAGGTATGTCATGAATATGGTCATTTCACAAAGTCATGTTGATGCAAGAGCATCAAGGGCAAGGCCAGCAATGTGAGGCATTGGTCACATGTTGTGGCTTTGAAAGAGGACTAGCAGTCCTAAGGACTTGAAGACTTTGATTTTCAAAGTATTTTAATCTAAGTAGTTCATTATTGTTAGTTTTGTTTGTTGTCAATTTATGAGTCAAAGTAGGAATAGATGGCAGTTTGAAGCTCCTTGCAAGGAGGCTAAGCCATCTGGTCAGTTTGTTCCTAGTCTGTAGGAGTTAGTTTTCCTAAAAATAGTAAGTTCCTCTATTTTTGGAAGAGGTGTTAGTAGTTATTTTTCTGAATTAGAATTTGAATGCACAGATAGACAAGGTAGGGAGTCTAGTGTAGGAGAGAGGGAGACAGAGAGAGGGTGAGGCTCTTTGTACTGCAAATGAAAGAAATGTAAACTGAATTGGAAGCCAATGGTTTCCTACGGAATGATTAGTCGTAAATAGATGGTGTTTTAGCATTTCATCTATGTGTTTTGTCTGTGAGTAAATGATATTGTGCAAACGATGTTACACCAGGGATGATTTTAAGGAACCATACTTATTTAAAAGTGTATAAATGTTGGCGAATCATACCAATTCTTAAAACACCAACTATAAAATGCTTGGTGATATTTTTCAAAAAATATTTTAATTTTTAAGGATTTTATATCGTTTATATAATAAATTGGCATTTTTTAGGCTGCAAAAAGTTTACCTCATCAAAATTGGGCGACATAGGGCTTCAAAAATTGCAAAATGGTGAATCGTTTTTTGGAGAAAACCCCCTAAAAATAGCCCATGGGATAAATTTCGCCCCTAAAATTATCCCTGTGTTACACTAAGATTATGTTCATAGCATTCATTGACAGATTAATGATTATCATTGGTAGATCCAGAATGACTACAAATAATTGTGTTAATGTTTCAGAGTAATACGCTGTGAAAATTCCTGAATTGTCAAATGGTGAAATTGAATACCTATATGGAATTTCTATAAGGATTATAGAACCAAAGAGAACACGAGATAGGTGGGCGTATTAACTGCGCAGAAAGATTGAAGAAGTTACGTGCATTTATTGTGCAAGAAATAGAGAATTGACAGTATTATGTACAGAGATGGTAAGCATTGAATGGACGGTGGTTGTGTGTGAGGTTGGTGATTGAATGGTTGAGAAGGACGATGACAAGGAGTAGAACATGTGTGGATATTCAAAGAGCCGATGTGGGAGTCAGAGCGTACAGTCAAAACGAGGCATAGAGAAGAGTACTAAATACCTAAGTTTCAAACTGATTGAAATGAAGCTCTTTCCATTGTGGTTAGCTTATGGGCATATAGGTAGAAATTATATGACTGAGGGCTTGGAATAGTTCTTAAATTTATAGTGTTGTAAGTTGTTGTGGTGAAAGTCAGTTTGTGAAGAGCTTGAGGAGGGTTTGCATATGGTGAGATGACAAGTGCCGAAGTGGATTGAGTAGGATAAGCTTCTGAGATTTTGAAGAGAAGTATGACATTTGAGTTTGGGTGAAGCTTTTCTGTTATTTGGCAATTGGATGGCTTGGAAAATCAGTGATGGAAGAAGTGTTCGTTTAGGTGAACATCCATGCGTAGGACTGGGGGATGATTACAATATTTCAAGGGAAACATTAACATAGCTGAGAACCCAGAGGATATTTGTCCTAGCAGACGTATAAGACCAGCTTCCTCAAGCCTAGGGAAGAGAAGGTTGGAAATATTCCTTTATGATCAGTCTTCAAGGTGAAGCAACAAGGGAATGGTCTTTTGTGTTAATAAACTGGTGGATTGTTTCACACATTTAGAAGAGGACTCATCAGACGTTCTATGTTGGATAAAGAACAGCTCAACAAAAGATTATACAACTAAATCAGGGAATGATTCTTACGTATCAAAGTCTTTCACAGCCAACAAAGTATGGTGGTGGTCAGTAGTATGGAAATCCTTCGAAACTTTGAACGCAGAAATTTCCCTCTAGTTAGCTATGAGCAATAAATTTTTAACCAGGGAAAACCTCCTTAAGTGAGGTTGGCACAAACCTAGCAGGTGTGCATTGTGTAGATCGGATGGAAATCCTCTTCTCACTTATTTGTGTCTTTCTCTTGTGTAGAGTCTGTGTGGAAGGCCAGTGCCAAAGAACTAAAAGCATCTTCTATTAAGATTAGTTTTATGTTGGAACAAACCTCTCAACAATGGTGGAAATACCAAATGATACGTTGCTATGACGCATTTTCTTCTTCTTTTATATATAGGATATGGTGGGAACGAAAATCTGCAATTTTTCAAAACTAGTTGGTCCCTCCAGAAGTGACAATCGCTCTGGTTCTGTAGTGGACAAGGGAGCATAAATTTGAGCCAAGGATCATAATATAGTTCATTTTAATTTCTCTGAACATTGACAAATCATTCCCCTGGGCATTTTTTTATGGCGCAAGTCAAGGAGATCCCCCTTCAGGAGGATCGGAGGGAGTCATATTTTTATCATATGACAACAAGATGTGCACCAAATTCACACCTGGCCATTGCTCCAATAGCAAGGTAGAATTAGTAGCGTTGTGGGCGGTATTAAAGGTTGCACTTTCCAAAGGAATTTCTCATTTGCAGTTGTTTGGGGATTCGAAAATGGACATTGATTGGGAGAATAGAGAAATTCAGATTAGTGCCCCTCATTTGCAACACCTTCTTGTGGAAATTCGACAGCAAGTGGAATATTTTGAGAATATTTCATTTTCCCATGTCTATCATGAGCTCAATGCTAAAGTTGATAAACTCTCTAAGAATGTGTTATTATTAGAACCTGGAATGATGGAGATTGACGATCTTAGGGAGGGTATTGTCACCAATTATCATCTCATATAATATGCAGAAGTTTCAACATGCGTTGTCTTACAAGGATTCTGAGTGATAAGTCAATTTTTTGCTAGTAGACATAATGAACATTATGTAAATATGATGGAAAAAAATTCAGACAGAGTTTTTGAAGAAACTGTAAGTCAAAGATAATGTAGCTTGTCATGTAAAGTCCCTTGCAGACATTTATTGATTATTCTAATATTAATAAAGGATTTTTTTCTCCATATACTATCAGTTAGATCACAATCAATTATCCTAGCGCCAGTTTGCATGATTGAAAGGAGTGTGGGAGCCTTTTCTCACCTACCCTCATCAATTAACTGATTGTAGACTAAGTTAGTTATTTGGAGTTTCATTAGTGAGCTCCAAAGGTGATTTTCCCACACTGAGTTAGCTCCAGAGTCAATCTGAGTTGGTAAATTCAAATCCTATCTTAGGAATTTGAATTCTCATATATGTACATCCAGTGTATTCCATATTATTTAATGATTCTTGAATATAATCATATTATTCCAATTTTTTCCCATGTCTGTGCAATTTTGTCATGATTAATGGAACAGTCTATGCAAAATTATTCTCTCTCTTCTGCAGCATTCTCTTCCATTTGAATTCATGCAGGTTGATGATCATATGCTTGACATAATTTAACATGGCATCAGAGCGGGTATCCATGCTTGCCTCAAACCTCAGAAACTTCCATTAATGCACCAAAAGCCATTGAGGTTCCATATAATTCATGCAATAATTGCATTTCTCCCTCTATATTTTGTCTATAGAAGTCTATCCAGGTGTGATGTACTTAAAAAAATTGCACATGTCGAAGTGAAGAGTGTTTGAGCTAAATTGTTTCAAATCAGAGTTTGTTTTGCAGGTACAATTTCAACAACAAAAATTGAAAAATCACATCCAATTTTGAATACGTACCATGACCTCTAAGTATCATATTAGAGGGCCTACCATATCTTTTTTTAAGGTCTTTCCCTGATATAAAATGGGTTGTTCGCATAATTCAATTTGAGTCTTTGGTTTGAGAGATATGTTCAATTCAATATCAAAGGTTTGCAATAACTCACGTCTGTCCATACCCTCTATTTCGACTTGATATATCTCACTCCACGTGATGAGATAGGTCAATTTCCTTATATGATTTGAAATATCTCTTTGATGTCTCAAATGGGTCTTCGACAGAATTTGATTTTGTTGACTGTAGAAGAAGTTGTGATTGAATTGGCAACATGACATCAATCATGTTTTTTGAGTTTTTATTTGATCTTACATACATGATTTGATTTACAACTACAACTCCTTGGATTCAAAGTTTTTCTTGAATTTGAACAAGAAAATAGCAGAAACCTCTATTGTACAACTTCAAAATGGATCTAAGATCAGTTCCCCTTCTATCATCGTTGAATTATGTTGAGTGGAAATTGAAGATGATTGCATATCTTGAGAACCATGATCTCCTTGATGTGTCTTTTGGAGCTGGTAAAGAATATTATGAAGATGAAAATGATTGGCTAGATGACGGTGAAAGAGAATATGCAAGAATGTGTATGGTAATGACTCCTAATATGTGTTATCTCATCTAATATGTTGAATATCCATTCAAGCTCTGGAGAAATCTAGATAGAGCCTTTGGTGTGCAGAAAGAAGTGGATAATACCTGGAGCGAATCTGACACTTCCTCAAGTGTTCTTCCTTCAAATGTCTTGGCCTCAATTCTATCTGATGAAGTTGTCCGAGATGAAGAAGAAGTAGAATCTTCAACTCAATCAATTTGAAATGTTGAAAGTCTCCTTGTAGTGACTCCTTCTCCTGTTTCTCCAGAAGTTTATGAGATCTCTGATATCTCATCTTCTCATATAGTTGATCCTGAAGAAGACATTCGAACCTCCGTTGTTGAAGAAAAACTTTCCTTCCATCCTACTCAATCATTCTCCTGTGATTATTCTATTCTAAATTATGTGCAAATTTTGTCAATAAAAGCTCAAGGAGATGAAGAGAAATTCGATTCCTCTCTCTCCAATCATGTTGTTGGTGTGCAGAAAAGTGATAGTTTGGATTTTTTGGAAGAAATATCAGATTTTAGGAGTGATCCATTCAGCCTCATTGATCTAGTGCTTCCAGTAAATTCCTACATGATTGCTTGCACCAATACTTCGAGTTTTGTTGAAGAAGGAGAACATAGTGCATCTGCCATCTCAGTGGCGCACTTGGAACCTTTGTTCCTTATTCTTGGATCTGGTATCACCTTGATTGGTTCGAATTTCAAGTTTCAAGAACCTCCAGTCATGCTCGTAGATGTTCTCGTCAATTTTGGTGTGAAAAATCAAGCACCTCAAGTCTCCTTCAAAAATTATGTTGGTGGGGACTCTATATTAGTTTCTTCTCATGAGTTTACTGATGTGTTGGATAGTGATTCATTGGATATTTTGGAAGCTATATCAGATTATGGAGCTCAATTATTCGCTCTCCATTGTCCCATGCTTCCCCCTCCTTCCTACATGATCACATGCACACTTCCTTACAGTGATATTGAATTTGGAGACATCATGCATTCCCCTAGACACTTTCTCCTCACATATGTAGATGATTTTACCTCACATGCTTCAATGTTCAAAGATGCAACATCTCATTTGCTTGGGTTTACCTCACATGCTTCAAATTCTCAATAACTTTTGCTCTCTCATCAGTTTACCTCAGTTTCTCTACATGGTCCCATAAACTATTATGCAGTTTTCTATGTTCTTGTTTTAGTTGATAAGATTCATGTTCTTCCAGAGAAGAAGATTCCTCCAGACATAATAATTTAGTTTGGAGAGGTTCACATGCACAGTCCCAGGATATTAGTGCTCACAAGGACCATCACACTGCATTACTACTCCAAAGAGATAAAGATTGTAGAAATATTTTCACAAGTTTTTACTCAAAGCTTGATCCTAGTTTTTCCTGCTTATTTTGAGGAGAGGTTTTTTCCATGAGTTTTTTCCCATTTCCCTTATTTGTTGACCAATTATTTGTGTTCATCTAGGTTGTATGGGTGACCTTTGGCCTTAATTGACAGGGCCCAGGTTTTCCAAAGTTAGGATTAAAGGGGGGTGTTAGGATTAATAATCTCCCCTTTGACCACATATTCTATTTGTCCATTTTCCATAGCTTATGAGGTCTTCATCACTCCACTAGTGCATGGGGGACACACCTAGGGGACATCTTCCACTTCCTACACCTGATTGCATGAGTTTAGGAGCCCCAGGGACCAATCCCTATAATCTAGGAACCCACTCTAAGTGCCACCAGCAGTCTCCTTTAGTTGGCCTCTGTAGGTAATCAGTCATGTTCAATTATGCTCCAGTTTCTATTAGTGAGACCCCAATCAGTTATCCTAGCGTCAATTTACATGATTGAAGGGAGTGTGGGCGCCTTTTCTCACTTACCCTCATCATTTAACTGGTTGTAGACTAAGTTAGTTATCTGGAGGTTCATTAGTGATCTCCAGTGGTGATTTTTCCACACTAAGTTAGCTCCGGAGTCAGACTGAGTTAGTAGATTTGAATCTATCTTAGGCATTCGAATTGTCCTATATGTACAACCAGTGTATTCCATAGTATTTAATGATTCATGGATATAATCATATTATTCCAATTTTGTCCCATGTGTATGCAATTTTGTCATGATTAATTGAACAGTCTATGCAAAATTCTTCTCTCTCTTCTGCAACATTCTCTTCCATTTGAATTCATGCAAGCTGATGATCCCATGCTTCAAAAAATTTAACAAAGAAATAGGCGATAAATGACCTGGAGACCAAAAACGTTGGTCACTATGTTAAATAAATGACTAAAGCACAAAAAAATTGGTCACCACGGTGTTTTTAAGTTTAATAGGACCAAATTTGAGCAATTTTAAGTGATTACAACTAAAAATGACTAAAATAATTTACTAATTTAGTCATGAAATAAAAAATATGACTAATTTAGCCATGGGATAAAAAAATAGGACTAGACAGTCTAAGTTAATAATTATATAAGATGCCCTAATTAATATATATATATATATATATGTATGTATGTATGTATGTATGTATGTATGTATGTATGTATGTATGTATGTATGTATGTGCATATCACACAAAAAGTAAGTGTGTCTATATATAATATAGTATAAGATTTTATAATTATATATAACATGTTTCTATACTTCTCTAGATATATCAATATTGTATTTGACATAATAGACCTAATTAGTTTGCAATGACTAAGGGGGTCCCTTAATCCATTTGCAGCGTTAAATTTACGAAATTGTAAACAAATTACAATTTCGTAAATTTTAACACTGTAGATGGATTCAGAGACCTCTTCTAAGGAAGTTTCTAAATCTATTTGAGGCATTAAAATTTACAAAATTGTAAAAGAAAACTACAATTAATGCTCAAATAGTAAAGTCCATGCAAGATGAAACTTGTGTCCATAAATTGATGCTTCCATACATTTTTAAGTCGACAAAGAATCATATATTAGGTTTGGCATGCACCAAAAGGTGTTGGAAAGATAAAAGATGTTGATGACTATGTTAAATTTGTGTAGGTGCATGACTACAAAAGAACTATTTTTTATTTATTTTTTCCATGGATGGAAAATTGGATTGCTTAGAGTTGGTTGATTTGTTCATTTCATTTTCAACCAATGTCATAATTGCCCCTGATTCAACATCACCAAATTGATGTATGTTACCTATTGGTTTTTGGAAAAAGGGTATGTGTAGTGATTTGATTTCTTAGTTTATGCAGGTATACAATATACCCTACCCCAATTAAATTTGATATAGTGTTGCGAATGAAAAATGTTTGGTCTTAAACATTTACCACCAATACTTCTTATTATGTTTTAGTTTTTGTATTGTACAAATAAATCCTATTAAAACAAATTGATTTAGTAGATTTTGTTTATTCATCTATAATTACACCGAATGTGTTACTAAGGGGATGGTTCTACTCAAGCTTTCATCGTCGGTCGAAGGCGTATGGGGAGCCATCCCCCGTATTTATTAAATTTAATAAGTAAATGCAGGTGTTTCTCATCACCAAGAGGAGTTTAACTGCCTCCAGTATATCTCCAACCCCAATTCAAAAGGAATCCAATGGTGCTCATTGGAATTGGTACCTGAGGTTAGGTTGTGTTCTTTCTGTCAAAGGGAGCATTCCCAGCCCTTTTCTTGCATAAGCCTTCATGCCATGAAGCAGATCTTCAGGATTTTGGGAACAAAATCTCACATTTCAGTTGACTTTCTTTCAAAATATTGGAGCAAGATTCTAAGAGATCTATGTATCTCTAACCAAAATGCAAACCAAAATTGCTTTCAAAGTTCGGACAGATTGCTTTTTGAAGTTGTTGGAGGGATACGGAGTTTGCAAACTCGTTTTGGCAGGTTAAAAACAAATTAGCCTCCACTCATTAGACGTTGGAAAACTCGGGACGGGATCACGACTATTAAGAAATTTGTCTTTTCTTAAGATCGATTCAAAGCTGGTAAAGAACTGAACCCATTACTATTCATAGTCGATTAACAAGAAGAGTGAATACATTGTTTCACAGGCTCAAATGACATGGTTGATCAAGATCATCTAATTTTTAATTAGCTATGACTATGATTTTAAGTTATAATTACGATATCATATACAAGACGATTTAAGATATTGATAGGGTCGAAATCTTAATCATGTTATGAAACTAAATCCAGACCGATGGGTTAGGTATTTAACTTGGTATTTTGGTTGCATCTAGCATAATTTTATTTTGAAGGTGAGTGGATCCTCAGCGCATCATGTATCTTGATTCATATCTCTATGTTATTAGCATTATATCGAGCAAGATAATGTTCATTTTGTTTTTTTGTTTTTTTAACGAGGTTTGCTTGACCGAGGTTTCATCATTCTCCTTCAAATGTTATGCAAAGATTAAAGACACTTCATATGTTTCACTTTGAAGAAAGAAAGAGGCAAGTCTTCATTCTAGTTGTATTCATTTCCATTTTGACAGCTTTCTCTTATAATAGCATACCCCAAAGCAGGGGAAATGAAACGCCGACGAGAACTTCGATATTGCAAAATGAAAGAAAGTTGTATGTATGCATATAATATAATTTTATGTGTTGAAAGTAAGTCTCGCAAATCTATGATAGGCATAATAATTGATGAAATTGAAAGGAAAACTACGTTGTGAAGACTAATAAGCAATAAATAGAAACTCATGTAATCGATGGAAAGTAAGAAGAAATGTAAATTAATTTGTCATACGAGAAAGTATACATAACAACAAAGGGATAGGTAGTGATCAAGTTTGACTCTACTTATATTGGCAATCAACATTGGAATTTTCATTTAGTAAGGGGAGTGCAGGGATTGAGGGTTGCAATTTTAAGTGTGAAAATGATAGAGAATGAAGTCATGCCTCTTCCTTTTTCAAAAAGAGTCATATGAAGTGTCTTTCATCTTTGCATAGTGTTTGAAGGAGAAAGATGTTGCAATTCACATTCCTTATAAGGTTGTAGTGCATGGCATTGTTCTGAAGGTCAAGCCTTGGCGTTCATTGTTAAAAATTGTCAATGGTTGACCTTGTTAATCAATCCTTGGGATTTATGGATAGTCAATGCACATACCAATTCCCCCCATAAATCGAAGTAACAAGAAACAAATCCCCCTTAAGATGGTTTTATGGATAGTCAATGTAATGTTGTGATCTTCCACGAAATGTTCCCCTTCAATTGAATTGTCCAAGATCTAACCCTCATATACAAAATATAAAATCTTAACAACAAAAATAGCCCAAAATATAAGTTCTTAATGATCAAAATTACATTTTCATTGTTAATTGTAGGTAATCAAAATTACCAAAATATAGCCTCAACAATCAAAATCGCCTTCATCATCTATAGCTTGAGTTAGTAAAAGCTTGGCCCTTACATATACACTTATACTAACTAAGTTTGTTGAGCATAAACTAGCGTAGATCCAAATCCTAGGCTCTATCAAGTGCCGAGATGATCAAATCTCTTGAGGTGTAAACATTTTCTTAGGTATCCATTGATTTGATTCAAACCAAAAGACACATCTTTTTATTTAAGGTTCACATATAATTTTATTGTGATTAATATTTAATATTATTTATGGCTGACATATAATTTTTTTATTATTTTTTATTTTTTTAGGAACGAACATTGCATCATTTCTTCACACATGGTTTTAAAACCATATGCAAGGCCCTCCTACAATCATGGGTTGTTTAGGAGGCCTTGCACATGGTTTTAAAACCATGTGCAAGGCCAACATTTTTTTGCGAATAATTCAATTTTGTGTTTTTTTCTTGACCCATTTTTTTACGGATAATTAAATTTTTACTTTTTTATTGTTTTGTTAGATAGGAAGATTACAACATCTCTCCCATATTAGATTGTTTTTGTGACTGACATTTATTTTGGCTTATTAGAAAATTGATTTTTTATTAATAAAAATAACTTTAACAAAGTGATATTATTTTTTATTTTGTGTTACAAAATCTCTCCCATAATATTCACTATCACTATTATTTTTTGCCCACATGTGACATCACGTTACAAGATCTCCCCCATACTGGAATGTAGAGCGCCTCTCGGCGCAATAAAATCCCTAAGAAACTCTAAACATACCCCACACACTAAATTCATTGCACTCTAGAACAACCCATACATGCATATAAAATCCACCATCAGTTTGTAAAATCATTGTGTCAAGAGGCACTTTACATAGACCATGTGGGTGAGATGTGATAAAAGAAGCCAACAAAGATTCATTATCATATAAATCCATAATCACCATTTTTTGATAGCTTAATACTATAAATATTAGTTATTTATATTAATATAAATTTAATTATTTTAATTTGTTAATCATCTTAAGTTGTTAATGTAAAATTTACTAACTTTAAAATCAAAGTAGGGATTAGCTTCTTTGTAACTCTCCCTTGTTTTGCATAAGTTTTGTATACTTTCTATCTCGGCATTAATTGTGAAGTTCCGCATGATGTGTGGTTCAAATTTTATGTATCATCTTGTTAGGCAGTTAATGTCATGTGCTTTCCTCAGCAATCCCATATTGCAAGCTACATTTCACATTCCATTTGATAATTGTGATGTGCAAAGCTTGTGATATGTTTTTCTAAATTTGGAACATATACTAAGAGGTGTGGCCTCATTGATATTGTATTCTACTATATGCTGTAACACCTCGGTTTTGACCCCGTTTGCATTAAAGTATATATGATGTAAATAGCATTATTTAATCATGGTGTGGAGCTCAAGGCAAAGGCCCTACCGTCGATTTAGTGTTTTATGTTTCGACAATTAAAAATCGATGCCAATGGTTATCGTGCTAGCCGATGGCAAAGTATATTTTGGACATCATGTAAATATGCAATTTAATTAAAAATACCCACAACCAGCTATGTCAATGCAACATTAAAGAGATGGGGGCATGATTTCCTAAGTAATAGGGAGGGAAATAATTCAAACCCTTGAGCCACTAGGGTAAATCCAAATGTCAAAGGGAGAACCCATAAAACTGTCAACTACCCATTTTTGTCTTTTTGTGCCAAATCATTTATTTCTGCTAGAAATTGGTTAAGTTAGTTAATGCATGGGGACGGGAAGAGTATATCAGTCAAATTCGAATTTGAGAAGCCATCAGTTTGGAAAATCATGTTTTGACTTCTTGGGCAAGTGAAAACCCACAAAATGCATGCCCATTCCATAATGCATTCACGTCCTCCGCTTCCTCACGTTTTTGGAGCTAATGTGCATTTCCCATTCACGTTTTGGCAGTTTTCTTCATTTTCCCCCATGGCTGGGAAGTCGATTTGGAAATGCTCAGTGACTGGGCTCTTTCCTTGACGTTTTTGTTGTTGTTTCCTCATTACCCAGCTGGGAAAACCCATTTTTGGTTGCACAACGAATGGTAGAAGAGACCCATGATTTTTGGGTGTTTGTTGAGGTCTTTTTTCCCACATGAAGCCCATAAACGTTTCTAGGAATTGAATTGATATCAGAGGGTTTTTTTTCCCATCTGCCATTTTTTTTTTGGCTCCCAAGATGTTTTTCCTCAAACTCGGAACTTGTATTTTGTGTGTGTGCATCCTATGTTTTGGTATGAACCGGTTTGGAGTGGAAGAGGGAAGAATTAACTTGATAAACCTAGTGTAGAAAGGAACCACACAGAGAGATCAAGAGGGGTTGGTTATTCTTTCTTGCACACCCTAAAGAGCACTGAAAGGGAAGGCATAGCCTGAGGGACTATGTAGCAGAGAAGGGGATGTTTCCTTGTGTTGGTGTGTAGGTGTTGGCAAATACAAGCCAGGTCTTGTGTAGGTGTTCATAGCTCTGTGGTTGAGCCCACTAGCTTAGCAATTCAACCTTCCACCTCCTTAGCAGCTTGATAAACCCAAATGTAGTTTTGGCTTGGTTGAATTTTGATATGTCCTTGGCTATGTGTGAGCCTGTTGTAGTTCCCTTATTCCTTGTGGGAATCATGCCCAGCTTGAGGGTGGAAGTGTTGTTGAGAGATTGATGAGCACACTAGCCTATGGTTGGGTGGAATGTTGCAGCAACATAGCTGGTTGTGGGAAGCTTCTTTTCAAGATAAGTATTTCTTGTGTATTCACCTATGCAACTGTATTTGTTTTAATGAATTATAATGAACATGATGAATGCTTGAATGAATGTATTTTTCTTTTGTTGTATATTGCATCTGTATATGTATGTTGGTTCAATGCATTTTATTGTTTATGTTCATGGGACTTAGATCCCTGCTTAAATGATAGCAGCAGTAACTCGCAGTCGCGTCCTCTAGGACGGGAGGGGACATGACATATGTAAGTTAACACCACTTCGTTGGCATTTAACAATGTTTCTAATGTGACCAATGAACACCAAACTAACTACATTTTGGAGAAGTGAATTTTAGTTAAGGAATATCTACTAACCAGTCCCTTTCCTCAAGATAGGGATACTTTATTCTCATTGAGTATACTTGAGTGACCCTACTTGAGAGAGCTTCTACTAACCAGTCCCTTTCCTCAACATCAAGCATGAATGCTTGATGTCCTTTCCATCATTTGCTTTCAATTACCTCTGCCACAAGTTATCAAGCTTTGGTAATTGTGCACAAGTTCCAATTCTTGTTGAAATATGACTTTATTCCTCACTAACTATACTTTTTGGCATGTATATTTGGGTAAATAATTCCATGATCCCTTTATAATTGTCTCAAGTTTGTAAAAAAACATTTATACTTTTTATTCCACCAAAGAAACATGTGTTTCTATCTATCTAGGGTGCTCCATCTAGAAGTAAGCACTTGAAAAACAAAAACTTGAAAGGCTAATTGCCACACTTGTTGGGTTAAAAAGGAATAATAATAACAATGTCTTTGAAATTCAACATTTGATGTACAAAAGAGACACCAATCTTATCCATTAATCTCTCTATTGGGAAAATTCTTTGTTATAAAAAGTTTGGTGTGCCTCATTACCTAGCTTCGCATTCCAATGGTCTCTTGTATTTAATTTCAAATTCTCGATATTGATGGAAGAAAACTTGAGAAAGGAGTTGAGCTTAATGTGCATGCACGAAAGTGTACCAATCTTATGTGTTTAATTTCAAGTTCTCAATATTGATGGAAGAAAACTTGAGAAGGGAGTTGAGCTTAATGTGCATGCATGAAAGTGTACCAATCCTCAAGAATCAAGTTCATTTGATTCAAAATTTAAAAAATAACAAAGTATTATTATACAAGTTTTCAATGTATTATAATAAAAAAATTAAATGTTTTTAAAATAATATCCATTAATATTTGTAATTAAAATAATATTTTTATTTTTATTTATAAATGATATGAATTAACTTATTGAACGAATTTATAAATTTAATTTTTAATTTGATATAATAGATAAGTACATAAGTTGGCTTATGCTTACATTCAACTCAATAAACGATTATAAAAACTTGAAAAAATATCTACTATGAAATGAGTAGATATATAGTTACCAACAAATCAGAGTTGTGTAAACTTTTGAAAATATATGGATGCAAAAAAATTTAGGGTCTCCCTTAAAGTTTTTAAATTTTTGTTTTAAAATAGATTATTCCTTTCTTCTTGGCTTTTCAGTTGGTTTGCTTTTATCTTTTCCTTGGTATGTTCAAAATTTTGTTTTAAAATAGCATCATTCGTTATGGTGTTTCTATTGTCTTTTAGGTGAATTCAGGTGACAATTTAAGATAAATTTGTACCTGCACAAAACAATTATGTTGATTAGACTGGACTAACAGAGCATTGATGTTATAACTACTCACTCAACCTGCAAGTCCCTCCAACCGCGGCTTCAGATTTATACATTCAATGCTTTGTTGCAGTCATGGATTTGTTTTGCGGATTGGCCTCTAAACAAGAATGTGACCTTCTTTCCTAAACACACGCATCATGTTTCCATTAATTTCATTATGATTGTGGCTGTTGTTATTCTTATTAATAGAGATTGAAAATTGGTTTTACATTTATGTATTTAAAGATGAGAGTTTAAAGGAGTTTAAAGATTTGAAGCTTACTCGCAAATTGGTTTTACATTTTTGCATTTATCTACTCTATGTTTCTAACTATGGCTTAATAAAGATCTCTCCCATGAGAACAAGAAAGAGAAATCGTGATGGAGTGCAGTATGTGTGGAGATGTTGGCTTTGCAGAGCATCTATTTCAGTAGCAAATGTTGATTCCGCTTCCAGCACACGTAAGTTCTTACTGAATTTATGACATGTAATATTTTAGTATTTTCATGTTTCAGGTTTGGACTACGGAACATGTAAATAATCCTATAGCGATTTTGTTTTGATCATGCACTGGTAGATATTGTAGCAGAGGATTCTATTATGGGGTTTAACTCTACTAGAGATCATATCGAATTGTGTGATTGGTGTTTCGTGGGATATGATCAATCCGGTGGCTCTGGTGCTAATTTCCATTCAATCACCAAATCTAAGCCGGCATTAACAAAGAAGGTCGATGGAAAAAAATCAAATGACTCGAATTCTCTTAGAAGGAGATCAACCAATGCATTCAGTCTCAAGCGAAAAAAAAAGAGAGATGAAGTCGGCCTTAAGGTTAAATATAATGATCAAAATTCTAGCATGACAGTTGGATTGATGAGAAGTCTCAGTAAAACAAATGTAAGCAAAGCAAGTTTGGCTCCTCCAAGAAATAGGCAACGGATGAAGCTCCTGCATGAGATCTCGTGTTAAATTTATGTATGTTGAAACTGCAAAATGTGATCTCCTTACCTGTCGAGTGGTATAATATGTTTTTCAAGGAAAAACATGTATATATCTTAAGCATGACTACTTGGAACTTAAATTCCCAACAATAAACACTACATTATGGCAAATACTCAATTTGTTGCTCGTGTGTTTATCAACATGGACCCTAAGGGTTTGTTATTTCCTCTTGTTACAAAGTTGTAAATAATTTTAAGTTCCAGATTTATAATAATGATGTAACCACTACTCGGGAATGTTTCAGTTAGCTATGAGACAGAGGAGGTGCTTCGAATTAGTAATGTATCGATTACAAAGAACAACTGATAAATTATTTATATTGACACTGAGAGCATAAAGCAAAAAGAGATATTAATGGAGTGGATTGTAACAATCTCAAGCTAGTAAAGAACAAAAAATTACAGAGTTCATGGGTTTCACATTTAACATAGTAGAATTGATTTGTATATTAAATAACAACAAAATATAGAGTTCACGGCTTTCACGTTTGAGTGAGTAGAATTGGTTAGTTTGTATACTTGTTATACTGGATATGTAAAATTTCAAGCAATCATACTTGTCTAGGCCAATGTCGAGACAAAATTGACATTCAACAACATTGGGTGATTATAAAAATACTTATATTAAGTTAAAATGAGTAAATATTTCAAATCCATCCAAATGGATTTACGTCATGAGTTGCCAAGTAGGCTTCAGATTCTTATGTTTGTATCTAAAAATGTACTTATTTTCCTTCATTACTCATTGTCTTCCATGCATAACTATGTGTAGGAATTTACATAAAACGATTTTGACTATCTCACTTCATGCATGATAATCTATGACATATTCCATGGTCACACACCTAAATAACCCCATTATGATTGTCCATAAATGAACTATTCAACCCACCGTGCACACAACTTCTGACCAAGAAAACATGAGAAAACTTACGTGCATTGTAAAGCCTGTAATTAAAAAATTTAAGGAGTGGAAGCTTACTCACATTGTAAATCTTGTAAAATAAATCCTTGCATCGTGAGTAAAATCGCTGCCTCGATTCACATCCATGAACATGTTGTAATTAACTCTGAAATGATTAGAAGCAATGAAAATCTAGCAGTTATATATCGATATCTGTAAGGCATTACATGGATGTGTTTACCACCTGGTGTGAGTGCGAAAGACCATGCATCACGATCAATATGAATAAGTAATACTTTTGAATTACAAACTGACAATGAACCAAGATGAAATGATGAAATAGACAATCAAAAGCGGATTTCCAATGTAAACTTCAACATTATCGGGATCGAATTAAAGAAGTACATTCTATACAAACAAGATGTATTTAATATCACAACACGAAATATAAACATTAATCTAATGAAAGAATCCAACATTGTACTATATCACTTTGAGTAGAAAATTCTAATGAAATGATAAGTCCAATTCCTATCTCAATCCCCTATCTAATGGGATAACTAAAAATATTAACCTAATTATAGAATCCATGACCATATTTATTGTTATATCACCTTTATGTAGAAAAATGCAAATCAACTATGTGACAGCTTAGAGTGCATGAATTTCGGTCAAAGTTTTTCGTTTCTGGCACCATTATTTTAATGGAAATGGTTTTAATAAGTTTTCAGAATTAGAATAAAAAATGATTTTTTGATTTTGTTTTTACAATAAATGATTCAGTTGTCTAGAGATGATGCCCCTCTCGAGAAATTGACTCGTGATCATCAATCGAGGTATTAATGTTGTTATGTAAGAACAAAGGGAAGAGATATTCCTTTGGAACACTCTACCTCTGCAATTGTTATGAATTATATCAATAATTGCATTTAGATCGGTGCCCCACAGATTGTTATGGTTACTCTACGTTTACCTTGAGGAGGAGCAGGTCCCCTATAGAACAGTCGGCTACTTTCCATCTTCATAAGTTTACTTCCCGGTTTTATAAATAATATTGCTAATACATCTTATTGTATAAGAACAACTTCCTCTCTTGGAGTATAAGCTCCATCTCAATTTAATAATATATTTTATACTAAATTTTTTATATTTATTTTCTATATAATATGTTATATTAACCTATTTATATATTATTATAATAAAAACAAGTTATTATAAATAAGTTATCATCCTTTTTACTTTATGTTAATTTTTTTAACATTTTATTTTCAAATTGTTTAACTATTTTTTTTTACAATATATAATCAAATTTTATACTATCACTATTAAAAAATTAATACACTATTAAAAATGGATATACTATTATTAAAATGAATGAGTTAATGTGTTCCATATGCATAGGTAGTTAATGTTCTTTGTATGTATCTAAATTTGCATTTATTTCCACTTGATCTTCATTTCATAACAAATCATGACTATTAGAAGAATGCCAATGCCAAAACATAGCCATAATTTAATATTCCAAAGATAAAGTAATTTAATTATTTAACTTTTTTATTTAAACACGGACTAAGTTTCCCTACAACATTTGTTTGTAAAATTGACATATCTTACATTTATACTCAATGCACACTTATTTATGGCTTTGTAAAAATGATATACCTTACATTTATACTCAATGCCTAAATTGCAAGATAGCATTACAAAAGGATGACATACGAAAGAGGTAAGACTTATAAAGTTAATATACTTGTATAAAGTTCAAGTATATTAACTTTAGATGTCATCATTTTGTAATGCTATCTCAAATATACATTTCACAATAAAATACAAAATATATATTTTTAATGTTCAATATTTGAGGAAGAAGGTTAAATGTTATATAATCTCGACATTTTCTTGTTTGTCATAATTGGAATCTGATTAGACATTGTTTACTAAAATTGAATTTATCAATTTATGATGTTGATTTTGACATTTTCTTGATTTCCATTATTGGAATCTGATTTGCAATGAGTAATCTTGCAAACAATCATAACAAATACATGGACCAAGCATTGGTTATGCTTATTGCGCGATCTATCACAAATTTCACCAATGGTTCAAATACACATAGAAAAGTAAATACTTCTATGTGTAGGGAAGCAAGTAATGTTATCTTCCAAATTATGGATCCAATCAAGATTAGTAAATGGTGCACTTGGAGTGGTCATGCAAATTATATACACACTTGGATCTATCCCTCCTAAGTTACCATCCTATGTTGTCGTGACACTTGATAATTACATTGGGCCTCCATGGGACCAATCTCAACCTAAGCACATATCAATTCCACCCATAAATTGAAGTAACAAGAAACAAATCCCTCTCAAGATGGCTTGAGCATTGACTGTCCATAAATCCCAAAGATTGGCATTAACAATGTCAACCATTGACATTGATAACAATGAACAACAATGTTTGACCTTCACAGAAATGCCAACATTACAAGGAATGTGAATTGCATCATCGTTCTCCTTCGAATGCTATGCAAAGATGAAAGACGCTTCATATGTCTCACTTCGAAAACGGAAGAGGTACTTCTTCATTTTTTGTCCCTTTCGCACTTAAAATTGCAACCCTCAATCCCTACACTCGCCCTACCAAATGAAAATACCAATGTTGATTGTCAATATAATTAGATCCAAACTTGATCACTGCCTAGCCTTTTATTGTTTTAGTCACATATGTATACTTTCTCATATGACAAATTAATGTACATTTCATTTTACTTGCCATCCATTACACGGGTTTCTATTTATTGCTTATTGGTACTTCAATAGAGTTTTCCTTTTAATTTCATCAACTACTATGACTACATAAATTAGTTAGACTTGCTTTCAAGACATAAAATTATATTATGTACATACACACAACTTTCTTTCATTTTGCAACATATTAAAGTTTTCTTCAGTGTTTCATTTTCTCGTTTTGGGGGTATGCTGGTTTAAATTTATAAAACTGTAAATAAAATGTTTGTACTATATAGTATTTATTTATCTATTAATTCCATTTTAACTTTATAAAAATGATAAACATTAGTTTCATTTCCATTTTATAGAAATGATAAATTTTATTTTATAATATGATATATAGTTTATATATATATATATATATAGAGAGAGAGAGAGAGAGAGATAGTTAATATAATATTATATAGTTATTACATAGGTTAATATAATATATAGTAAAAAGCCCCAAGGGCCCTTACTGGTTGGGCCCCAATACCAAAGTATAGGGTAACCCTCTATATAGGGTAGTTTCATACTCAAGGTATCCCCCTATTGTTGGAAGCAAAGTGTGGATAGGAAGCATGGTAAGGGCCATAGAGAGGGTATCCTTGTATATACAAGGATACCCTCTCTATGACCCTTGCCATGCTTCCTGAAGCAAAGATAGGAAGCATAGTAAGGGTCATAGAGAGGGTATCCTTGTATATACAAGGATACCCTCTCTATGACCCTTACCATGCTTCCTATCCACACTTTGCTTCTAGGTGCCCCTACTCCTTGGGCCCCAATACCAAAGTATAACAATATTAAAGTGATTGAATCAGATAGTGAAAATTTTCATTAGATTGTTTGGAAAGTGAATATCACCATGAAAACTTGCATGAGAGGCAAAGTATTCTTGTATATTTCATCACCTTCATTTCTAAGCATGGAGATCAACTCTCCTCTAATGTCCCAATTTCAAGTTGTTGGAGCTTCCACTTATCTCAATGCAACATTGTGTCACCAGTACCACATTACTTAAGGTTGCATTATAAAATTAACAAATGAGTTGATGCACTTAGAGAAAGGAACTTTGTTCTACACTAACACTTGACTTACTTGCATTTGAGTTAGTAGTATTTCCTTGATGATGGGAGGAACATGTTCTTGGTGAGACTTAAACCAGGGTGGGGGCAATAACAATGCCTCACTTTTAATGACCCGAAAATCCCCCTTTAACAGAACCAATATATATTATTATTGAAGGCTTCATAAATGGATTTACATTCATACTGATACAACTTCTCCAAAAGTAACCCAACATAGTCCATATGATGGCATCATAATGTGTTGTGTAAGTCAATGGCTCTATGGAAAATGTGATAGTGCATATCTCAGTAATGGGGATTAGTTCAACTCTATCGCACCTCCGTTTGTGTGGCCATGGATGTGGTTTTGTTGGCAAATAACGTGTAGTGATTAGATATTTATTTTGGTTTATATATGTTTCTCACGTTTTCTAGATCCAGGAGCTTGTCTCCCTATAGAATTGATGTCTTTCAAACCTTGTTGTAAAGGATCTTATTTTTTGAACGTAAACACCTTTATTAAAGACAAGGCAAGGAAAATAGCAACCCAACACAAAAATGAAACCAAGTAACTAATAATGTGGAGAGTGTCTCTTGGTTCAAGATCTTGCAAGGAGAGGCTATGGTTTAACCCATGATTTATTGTTTTATATAGCTTCTAATAAATTTTGATACATCCATCTGTTTATATTAGTGTAAATTCAAATAATATTTGATGCAACCATCCATCTATGTTTTTTTAACATAAACATGAAATAGAGTTTGTATGTGTTTTGTATTAATAAAGAGAAGTACAAGGATATAACTTAGCTTTCAAAATATTAAACATGTGATATAGTAGCTCTCTGATATCCTATCACTATATTGTTGTATATCCAAACTCATAATTACAAGACTAAGGATTTCCTATACTGCTCCCTATGATAAAGTAAATTCTAATATATTATTTACAGAGCAATGGACAAAAAAAACATTCAAAAAACAAAACAAGGGTAATGGTTCTTCATTCCTGGTTTGGTAGATTTGTTGCATCCTAGAGAGATAAAGAGATTTCTTCCATTAGAGAGTCTTGGTCATGCTTCCCAAGAATGTCCAAGTTTCTCGGGATTCCACTCATATAATCTTGAATCCCGTTTAAATCTGCTTGAACTTCCTTAATAAACTCCTTCAGCTAGACAAAGCATTGCTCAGAACAATCATTGCTAGTCTTGATATTCTCCTAGAGCATACTCTTACATTGTACTAGTGTTTCGAATTTGATGTAACAGTTAAAAGGCCATTAATTTGGGGTAATTGCCAGTATTTGTTTTTAACTATCACTTTATTCACCTACCTATAATCAATACATAACATGAGTGTTCCATCTTTATTTTTCACAAATAGTACGAGTGCTCCCAATGGAGACACACTTGGTTGAATGTACTTATTTTCAAACAATTCTTGCAATTGCATTTTCAGCTCTAATAATTTTGGTGTACTCATCCTGTGAGGTATCTTAGACACTAGTGCAGCTCCTGGCACAATATCAATTGTGAAATCAATGTCCCTTTTTGGAGGAATTCTTGACACTTCATCGGGAACACATCTTTGAATTCTTGCAACACATGGTAGTCCTCTAACTTGGAAATTTCATTTTTTGTTTTATCCAAAACATGGGTTGCATACATTTGATAACCTTTACCACAAAACTTCTTCAAGTGCATGGCTGAAATCTTCCAAATAGTAACTACCTTTGGAATTCCCTTTATAATCCTTGGGTTTCCTTCTTCATCAATGCATTCAAAAGTCTTATTGTAGCAATCAAGTTTAACTCTATGTGCTTTCAACCAGTCCATTCCCATGAGAATGCCATATGGACCAAGTGGTAAAATATTCAGATTTGCACAAATGGGTAGTCCATCGATTTATAATGGCCATTTTTCCACCATTTCGCTAACTTTTCTCCTGATTCTAGTGGCTAGTTGAACAATGATTCAATATAAACTCACAAATCTCAACAATTATAGGAATGATATTACTATGAGTAGATCCAAGGTCGATCAAAATAGAAACAAATTGCTTAGCAATCTTACCTTTAACCTCAACCAAAGGTGATGGATGGTTTTCTTGGTGGTCCTCTAGTGCTACATAAATTTTAGGGACAATCCTTGCCACTTGACCTAGAGTTTTAGTTTCTTGAATGTTGTGAACTTGCTTTGCACTCCCATTTCGATGTGGACAGTTTCTAAGTGTTAAAATAATACAACTATAGAAGATATTTTTATTTTATTCCTCCTTTAGGTGATGTTACTAATGTAACTGGTCATGTAAGAGTCATTAAAAGAATCAATGTAAACCTCCGAATGTAAGTTGGGTCAATAATACCCATGAGCCATTGTAATAAATATTATTTTGGTATTTTACTAAACAAGTCGGTCCTATCAGTTAGACAAGTTGGCCCAGTTAGGTTTTAGGTCAATTCAAGAGTCAAATATAAATAGAGAGGTGCCTCCTTCATTTTGTATACACTTCACTCAAGCAAGTTCCTTAGAGAAAGAAGAAGAAGTGCAATGGAAAGAGAGGAGGAGATGTCTTGGGGTTTTACAATGCCTTGGTTGAGTTCTATATTGAGGAAGTTTTGTGGAGTTTTCTCCCTTGTGTTTCCCCGAGGAAAATGTATGTGTTAATTGTGTTGTTGAGTTTTTTTTTTCTTTCAGTGATCCTATTATTGTGAATTATTTAGAATATCATCTAAGCAATCTAAGAAAAATCGAACATGGTATTAGAGCCACCTTGAAAGGAGACATTGTGTAGCTAGGGTTTATTATTCCAAACAATTCCCTCAACAGATCAACTAGAAAAGAGGGATCACTCAACTTTCCTATGAGGGAACATCTTTCTATGAAAACATAATTGAATTCTGAGTATTTTCATTTTTGGGCCCGACGTTGCTATCAAGAAGAACCAGGGTTTCAGATTTTTCAAGCTTCCATCACCATGTAGTACAAAATGAGGAATTAGCTACTACGTGACTAAAAATTCTAGTCACCACAGGTTTTTCAAGTGATTTACTACTAAATATGAGCAATTTTGATTGACCCAACTATAAACGACTAAAATTAACGACTAATTTAGTCACCAGTTAACAAATATGACTAGATAATAAGTGACAAAGTTAAAAATGACTAACATAAGTGACTAATTTAGTCACGACATAAAAAATGACTAGCTAGAAGAATATGAATTAGTCATTTATGTTAGTCATTTTTAATTGTGTCATGGAAAATTGCAATTTTGACAATAAAGTCGAAATTTTGTAAATTGTCTACCTTCTATTAGTAATATTGGTGCCATGCACCTCAATCTTCAGAGATCCAACAAAGCAATTGCATGAATTTTCTCTTGACCATCTTTATCCCTGCTGCACCATTAATGAAGCAAACCCGGCTAAGCGCGTGCCAAAGGAAAATTACGTTCCTTATACGTCAATTATGAATTAGGTACTAGAACCAGTACCATATCGATACCTAGAAGCATCATAGCTAGTTTCTGGTCCTTCAATGTAAGAGTCCTTGCAAGTCCCATACTGAGGTGCTTTTGTAACTTCAGTATAAGTATTATGATCTGTGACCATCGAACTAGCTGCACCAGTCAACGTAGCTTCACCAAGCTCAGTTCCTTTAAACATCGTAGCAGTTGATCCAATTATAATTAAACTGGCGTGCTGACCCAGAACCAGTCTTAGATCCATATGCAGTATAAAGGTAGAGGCTCGACCCCATCTCCGAGTTTCAGGGAAATATTTTGATTCCTCGACCTCTTATAGGCCTCATGAACCTCTTTCGGTTAATTATAAATACAAGGATCATATGACTTGTCCCCTTTTTAGTGACCAAAGCACAAAATCACTAAAGGAGCACTTCCATGGATACAAAAATTCAACATGTCATAATGTTGATGAGAAGAAATTAACAATCATAAAAATAAAAATAAATAATTAAACTATTGATCCAAAGTATCAACATATAAACGTTGCAACAAACACACAAGGAAAAGGCGAGATAACAAGGACA
Organism: Pseudotsuga menziesii; assembly: GCA_001517045.1. Classification (NCBI taxonomy): domain Eukaryota; kingdom Viridiplantae; phylum Streptophyta; class Pinopsida; order Pinales; family Pinaceae; genus Pseudotsuga; species Pseudotsuga menziesii. The sequence goes on from LPNX010698271.1 coordinate 159,916, forward strand.
ACACACAAAGAAAAATATAGATAACAAACGCGGATGCGGGAAGTTACAGTGTGAAGGTCGAGGAATCCAAAGAGTCTCGAGATGGTAGCAGGATTCAAATTTGAAGCCTTCAGAGCCCTTCAAAGGCCATTTTAAACGTCATAGAAGGCCACAAGGAATTTTACCATGCAAAAAAAAATTAGTTTCATTCCCAGCACTTCAATAATTAAATTGAGTAAGCCTCGGTAAATTTGCAACAGAAGGGTAGCTACAAAATTTGCCTATCCAGGGATTCAGTGGACTATGGGAGATTCGAGACTCAGAGTCTTCCCAAGTGCCCTTGAATAGTCGGATCATGGATGAGGATCTCAGTCCCAATCGACATGGACCATGGTGGGCCACTAGGCTTCCTAGTGCCAAGTTCAAGTCGGTGAGTCAGGACTGTGAATCACGATTCGATGTTCACTTTCAAAGCATTTAATGGCATTAGCATGCATTACTGATTCACCAACTTCATTAA
>LPNX010698280.1:0-17192 GCA_001517045.1 Pseudotsuga menziesii
TTTGTTGTAACTTATTATCTTATTAAAATTACAGTTACTTCTAAAATATATTAAAGTACACTAAAATAGGAGATTCTCTAGGATCTTAGTATGTTTGAGGGAATGTCTCAAAGAGGAATAGTATCATGGAAATCAATGATAATGAGTTATGTCTAAAGAAAGAGTTGCAATGAGGTCAATAAACTCTTTTTTTTCAAAAGGGTATTTGATGTAGTAAAACTTAATGTAGGCACATTTTACATTGTAAGTGGGTACACTTAGCTGATTTACAACATGGCACAGAGATCCATTTACTTACTAAGAAGTATATTTGATATCTACATACTTTCACTCCCAAATTTACACAAGTAAATTTATTAATGGGGATTTTCATTAGAACATTTTGTCTTGTACGTCCTCTTTGTTTTTATATTCCATAATGGTCTAGGTGTGATCCATTCAATTTACTGTTGTTTTTGAAGCTACCAATAGGAGGAAGTTCTTAATCATATTCACAACCACATGTCGCTTATGACACCTACTAGTGAATTAGTGTATGTTCCACGCCACTAGAAAATATCAATAGAACTAGGTGGATCAATGTTATTAAAAAATGAGTAAGAGATACTCACAAAACAAACCACAACACTTATGTGACGATGTAACTACTCTATTTCTTTGTTATACAATTAAGATGTGCTTATGTGCATTATATATTTAATAAATAATGTTAACCCTTGCATGACATTTAAATTCATTACTCAATCAGCATGGTATTAAGATTACAACTATGCACTACATATCCTCACATCATTGTCAATGCAATTTCTAGAGAACCTAGGTGCCAAGTAACCATTGTGCTTCCTATGTAAACCATTTTTGTTCTCTAACATCCAAAGGAATAAAGTACTTTAATATATAATAAAATACAAGATAGAAGATTCATGTATCTTGCAATATCCCAAATATGGAGTTACAAAATATATCTATACAAGATGTTAAGATGTTATAGAATGCATATCCCAATCGCTATATTAAGTGATATATGTATACAATGAATCCCAAATATGGAGTTACAAAATATTTCTATACAATATAATGACAAGATGTTAATATGTTATGAGAGATTCCTCTGTCTTGCAATATCCCAAACATGGAGTTACAAAATATATTTATACAATATCATTGCAAGATGTTAATATGTTATAGAATGCATATCCCAATTTTATTAATATATAATGAAACGAGAACTCCATATGTATAGATGTTATAGGAGTAGAATATATCGTGTCATAATTCATAAAAGTAGGATACCTATTAACACAAATCTACCAAATATCCAACATCATTAATGTAATGGGTCAAACAAACCCTGAACTGAATGAACGGGAGATGAACTATTTTATTTACATGTATAGATAGTAAAATAAATTGAGAAGATAAAATAATAATTAAGTGGTTAATGATTACTTCTACGACTAAATCATGAGTTGTTGTAATAAAGATAAATGGTTTAGTAACTTAGTTAGTAATTTGTTATTTATTAATTAATGACTTGATAGGTCACATCATTTAATGGTGACTCTTGATTTGTATAAAGTCGCATTGTACTCCTAAAAAGCATCAAATCAATAAATAAACTATATCTTTTGGAATTTCCATTTCAAGTTGGTATCAGAGCTCCACAATATCCATCTTGACGTTATTCATTTTCCACACCATCCCATTCACTTCTCTCCCATCTCTTCCTTGTATCCATTCCTCTCGTGCTTCTGTGGCGTCCCTCTTCACTCCATCTTCACTCTAGCAAATATATAATATTAAATAATTATAGTAATACTAATATTATTTTTTATTATTATTTTAATATTCAATACTTTTTTTAATCTTTTTTAGAACTATTAAAGTTATTTTTTGTGCATGTAATTATATTATTAATAAATTATTAATAATAACTATTAGTGTAACTAAATATTTAATAGTTAACATATCCCCAATCTAAAATTAACAACATGAATATAAGAAATACAGAGAGAAACACTCTGGAGAACAAGGAGGCATCCATAAAGTCATCAGATGATCCAGTTGAAAAGATACTCGCAAAGATTGAGAAAATATATGACGACATTCGTGACCTAAAGCTCAAAATTATCTCAAATTATAGGCCAAGTCAAAGGAGACAATAACTCACATGCAATCCCAACCCACAACGCCATTCACAAAGTCAAGATTGATTTACCAAGGTTTGATGGAGAAAATAATCGAGATGGGATTTGATGGATCAACAAAATTGAAAAACATTTTGAGATGTACAATATCTATTGCGATGACGACAAATTGAATGTTACAGCAAAGTACATGGATAAAACTGCTTGTGACTTCTTCTTATTATGGGACTCAACAATGAAGCGAGGAATACTAGTTAGAGACTGAGACACCTTCAAGAAAAAATTCTTTAAACGATTTCAAGACATGGAAGAGGCTGAAATATGCAAAAATTTCACTCATTTACAACATGAAGGAACTATGGATGACTATTTTAGAAATCTATTGGTCTTTGTGACTTCTGTCCAAGATATAAATGAAGAACAAATCTTGCAAATTTTCATTAGTGGGATAAAAATGAGTATTCAAATCAATATAATATTATTAAATGTAAAATATGTGAAAAAAACCCATTAAAAAGAAAATTTTATTGAATAAAATAAAAAGACACAGCGTTCATCAGTTTATATACCACCCCACATAAGAATAAAAGGTAAAAAAGATGGCAATCCATGTTGTAAGTGTAATTCCCCTAATTGGCGTCTAGCACATAAGTGTAAAAACAAGAATATATTATTGTGCAAAAAACATAATACATGGGACAATATTGATGAAGAATCAAGTGATGCACTTTCCTCCGACATAGATTCAGATATTGATGAGGATTGAAAAGAGGACGCTAACATCCCACCAATTCTCTCAGTGGCTACAATGACAGGAATTTGTCCACCCCAAACCCTCAAAGTGTTTGGCCATATTAAACACACTAAGGTGACAATGTTGGTCAATAGTGGGAGTACACACAACTTCATAAACTCTAGGGTAGAAAAAAAGTTAAATATATTCATCTACAATACCTCCAACTTACAAGTATCGATACCTGGAAAAAAGACCACAGCATGCAATGACAAATTCCATAAAGTATAACTCTCTATAAAGGACTACAAGATAATATCACCAATATATCCTATGGAAATCAAACAGGTTGACATTGTCTTAGGTACACAATGGTTGGAAATGCTGAGGACAATAAGATTAAACTTACGACAACAATTATAAGTTGCTATGAAAATGAGAGGGAATATAAGCTTTATAGTATTAAATTCCCCCGTCCCAAAATTGTCTCATACAATAAAATGGAAAATATTATAATAAAGGGTGATCAATACTTCTTCTTACACTACTATAGTACGGAAGGAAAAACTGATGAAAGACAAAATACTGACACACGTGAATTAGACCAACTCCCGGGGGAACATAATGACATAATCCAAAACCATCCTCATGGTATCCTGCCCCCATGTTCTATGGATCACATTATTGAGTTGATGCTATGATAAGATCTAATTAGAAAATGGTTGTACAAAGAATCCCATAGGAACAAATCAAAGATCAAACATTTGGTGCAAGAACTAATAGAGAATAGAATAATCATGCATAGTAATAGTCCTTTTTCTGCACCAGTCATACTTGTTAGGAAATAAGATGGATCATATAGACTTTGCATTGATTATCAAGCATTAAACAAAGTCACCATAAAAGATAAATTCCTCATTTCCTTTGTTGACGAACTGCTTGATGATCTATAGGGTGCAAAATATTTTTCTAAACTAGACATAACATCACGATATTACCAAACATGTATTAGAGAAGAATATGTCCCCAAAACAACTTTCTATACCCACAGAGGTTTATATGAATTTCGAGTGATGTCATTTGGATTATCCAACACTCCAACATCATTTCCAAGATTAATGAATGACTTGTTTCTCACTTACCTAAGGAATTTAGTTCTATTTTTTCTTGATGATATCCTTATTTATAGTAAAAATTGGAGCTTGCACCACAAACATGTAGAAACAATAATAAATCTTCGAGAAGACAAGATATTTTATGCTAACAAATCAAAATGTAGTTTCTGAAAAAAATAAATAGAATTTTTGGGGTACATTGTTTCATCCAAATACATTAAGGATGATCCCAAAAATTTTATGGCAATCATAGATTTGTTGTCCCCAAATTCAATTACATTGTTAAGAGGATTTATGGGTTTAACAGGTTATCATAGAAGATGTATTTGCAACTACACCCAAATTGTAGTACCCCTAACACCACTATTAAAAATGGATGCTTTTAGATGAGATAAGGATGAAAAAACTTGTTTTGAACCGTTGAAACCCCTAATGAGATCCACACTAGTGTTAGAATCTCCTAATTTTACGAAGACATTCATCCTTGAATGTGACGCTTTGAGGGAGATGCATTGGAGTTGTTCTCTTTTGAAAGCCTAAAGTTAAAAACAAGTGAGAAAACAAAATCCCTAGAGAGAAGGAAGCTAATTTAAGAAGTTGAAAACAACAAGGCAATGAATTCCAAATATTCATGGGAAAAATAAATACTATGGTGCAAACAAGAATATATTTACCGAGTTCATCAAAATTAAAAACTAAAGTCTTAAAAGAGAACCATGACTCCCTAACAATAGGCCATGTTGGTTTCTTTAAAACATACTACAATTCCTTCCAATCCTTCTTTTGGAAGAGAATGGAGATTGATATCCATAAATATGTGGTCGGATGTGATACTTGGATAAGGAAAAAGTTCAAAATGGTGGCTCCTACCAGTCCCCTACAACACCTTCATATTCCATCCCAAAAATGTTGTGAGGTATCCATGGATTTTATTACTGACCTTCCTACATCAAAAGGAAAGGACAGAATATTTGTAGTCGTTTACAGATCAACAAAATATTATGATTTCATCCATATTTCATCCAAAGCAAAATAAAGCCAATTTAGAAATAGTTATGTAAAGAATATATTTAAGATCCATGGGTTTCCCAAGGTTATTGTTGGTGATAGGGACTCCAAATTTATGAGAAAATTCTAGAAAGAATTGTTCCACCAAGTTGGGACTTCATTAAATATGAGTACCTCGTACGACCGCTAGACAGATGGACAAAAAAAAACAATAAACAAATTCCTTGAATGATATCTGAGGTGTTTTGTGAACGATTGAAAAACTAAATGGGTACAATGGATACACCTTACAGAATTGTGGTATAGTAGTACATATCAGACATCAATGGAAATGTCACCTTTTCAAGCCTTATATCGGTATCCAACTCCTACAATAAGATAATATCATTCCAATACCAAGAGATTACCTAGCGACATCAGATGAGGTCATCCACATTTTGAAGAACTATCTTGAACAAGCAAGAAACCACATGAAACAACAGGAAGACTAAAAAAGAACCAATTCTGAATTTGAAGTGGGTGATTGGGTGTTTTTTCACCTTCAACTGTACAAACAAACTTCACTAAAAATTCCAAAATTCATAAACTTTCACCCAACTTCTATGTCCCATATAAAGTTCAAAAGTGAGTGGGACAAGTGGCCTATGCTCTAGACATCCCAAATAAAGGAAAAATACGTGACGTCTTCCATGTGTCATTCCAAAAGAAGAATGTGGGCTCGGACACTCACATTCAAATTGAATTGTGTATGTTAGATGATGACGAAGAATTAGTGTTGGAGCTAGATTGCATTTTGGAAATTAAAACCATAAAAGTTTGCTCAAGATGAGTCACTGAATACCCTATGAAGTGAAAAACATACCAGATGATGAGGGTACATGGAAGAACAAATATTTTGGTTCACGCCACTCATCCTTAGCAATACTTGGTGGACGAAGTATTCCAGAGAGTGAAGACTTGTAATAAAAATAAATAGTTTAGTAACTTAATTAGTAATTTGTTATTTTTTAATTAATGACTTGATAGGTCATATCATTTAATGGTGATCGTTGATTTGTATAAAGAAACATTGTATTCCTTGTAAAGAATAAAATCCATCTTGGGAGAAACAACGGCCACAGAAATTAACTTAAGTTACCGTGCAGCACAACCTTTTGTTTTCCCCTTTTACTTTTTCAAAACTTGCAACTCAATTTTCTTGCAATGGAATTTACTATGTGAAGAAATTACTGCATAGAGTTATTGTGCTATGACAGAGTTACTATGATCGACTCTTCACATGCGACGTACTTTTACTTTGGCTTTGACCATATTTTACTGCGACATGAATTTGGTTGCAACCAACTCATGTGCGGACAAGTTTTCACTTCCGCGCAATAACTTTATATTTCCTAGTCTAAGGACTTAGTAATATGAAAAACACTTTTCAGTGTGGTAACTTAGGATTAACTGTGACAAAACTATATTGTGAATCACTCACAATATCATATAAGAAAATAATAAACAAGATTTGTGTCGAACCTCTGTGCATAAAACTAGAAATTTTACACAGTGAAATAATTATGAATGATGTGTCTTTCACACACAGTAAATGTAAACAACAATCACTCAAGTAAACATGGAGAATATGTATAGCTATCTAAAACATTCATTCAACCATAAACTTAAGGATTTATATTTCATGTGACGGCATAACAAAACTTACAGCCATAAATCCAAACTTGGTAAAAACACAGAAGCTTGAACTTCAAACTCTTCAGTGAGTTTTCCTTCTTCTTCTTCGCCACACTTCTATTCTCTCTTCTATTCTACTTGTCTATCTCTTCTCAGTTTTTTTATATTTACAAATGCATCCTTCATATAGAAAATTTATGCCAACTAGCTGACTTAACATTTAAATACTACAATTATTCTCTAGCTAGAAACTTAGCTTCAACAACTAAATTCTACTGTCTTATATACGAGAAATATAAACTCTTTATCTTGTCAGAATCTATGGCACTTTCTGACCTACTACAAATTCTAACAGAGTCAGCTGATTGGATTATGGATTAGCGAGTAATTAATATTTCCAACACTCCCCCTTAATTATGAGAAGATCGTAATTTAAAAAAAAATATATAACAAAATGATTTTAGAGAAAAAACCATGCTCTGTTTATGACAGATTTCACTATATAGAACTTGTCATTCCCAAATGACTTCGAATATACCGAAATGTATCCCTTTCCAATGGTTTTGTAAAGATGTATGCAAGTTGACCTTCAGACATGCAAAACTCTAAACAAATTTCTTTATTATTCACCAGCTCTCTTATGAAATGATACCTTGTCTCAATGTGTTTGGTTTTCTTGTGAAACACATTATTCTTCAGCAAGGCAATGGTTGAATTGCTATCACAGAAAATAGTTGTTGTTTCTTACTGGTTTTGTGACAGATATTTTAACATTCTGCTCATCCAAACATCTTGACATGCAGCACCTATAGCTGCGACATACTTTGCTTATGCTGAAGATAGAGTTACTATGGGTTGTTTCTTCGAAGCCAACGAAACAACACCTGTACAAAAATGAAATGTGTACCCAGATGTTCTTTTCCTGTCATCTGCGCTCCCTCCGTTGTCACTATCAATATATCCTACGATTTTAAAATTTTTTGAAGTTGAATACATTATTCCAAGATCTTTTGTACCACTTACATACCTCAGAATTATTTTACCTGCTTACCAATGTGAGTCTTTTGGTGACTCCATGAATATTGAGATCAAACTTACTCCATACATGGTGTCTGGTCTTGTTGTTGTTAAATACATAAGGCTTCCAACAAGCCTTTTAAACATCATAGGATCTAGAGTTGATCCATCATCATCTTTACTCAGTTTTAAACCTGGTATTACTGGTGTTGGCGATGCCTTGCATTTTGACATATTAAATCTTTTTAAAATTGTGCTTGCATACTTAGACTGTGATATGAAAATACCACTTTCAAATTGCTATAATTCAATGTCCAAAAAGAAATTCATGAGCCACAAATCAGTCATTTCAAATTCGCTTTCCATGATTGTTCTAAGTTCTTTTAAGCCAAAATCACCAGTAAATATTAAATCATCCACAGATAGGAAAACAATTAACATGTTACCTTGCTCATTCACTTTGCTGTACAGTATTGGCTCACTTTCACTTCTGTGAAATCCATTCTTAGTGAGAAAGGAATCAATGTGACTGTACCAAGATCTTGGAGCTTGCTTGAAACCATAGAGTGCCTTCTTCAGACCATACACTTTGTGTTCTTGTCCTGGAACTTCATAGACTTGTGGTTGTTCTACATATACTTCTTCATTCAAATAACAATTTAGGAATGTTGACTTGACATCCATTTGATAAACAAGCCATTTGTTTTGTGCAGCGATAGCCAAAATATTTTTGATTGTATCCATGGATGCAGCTGGTGTAAATGTTTCATTGAAATCTATCCCAGGTTTTTGTTTGAACCCTCTTTCTACTATTCTTTCCTTATGCTTCTGTACATTCCCATCACCATCTTGCTTGGTCTTATAAATCCATTTGATGCTAACTACATCATTATCTTTTAGTACAGCAACCAGTTCCCATGTCTGGTTTTTCACAATGCATTCTATTTCTCCATCCATGCCTTGTGCCCATACTTATTCTTCAACAACTTCCTCAAATGTTAGTGGATCATCTATTTGAGAAAATAATGCAAAGAGAGAGAAATAATTTTGTGTACCATATTCATATATCTCACGCAAACTTCTTGTCTTCACTGGATCTGTTGATGTCAAACTGCTTGATGGAGTGTGTTGTCCTCTCGGTGTGCTTGTCGGTGTAGCTTGAGCTATGATTTGTGTTGATGTTCCTTGGGTTGAACCATGTCACAATGTCATGGGAGTCGACGATGCTGTGACCGGTTGATTTACTTGTGGTGTATGAACCACTTCCTCCGTCATGTCTTCATGCTCGAAATGCGACACAATCTTGACATTCTTCTCGAAGGTTCCATCCCATGATTCATTCTCAACAAACTTAAAGTCGTGACTAATGATTACTTTCCTTGCGATAGGGTCATACAACTTGTATGCTTTTGTGTCTTCAGAATAACTAATAAAAATACATTTTTGTCCCTTGTCTAATTTATTTCTTAGCTCATCTGGCACATGAGCATATGCGACACAACCAAAAAGTTTAAATGAGAAACACTATTATTCATACCTGTCTATGATTCTTGAGGAATCTTGTTCAGACATCGATTCATAATGTATACGGCAGTTGCGACTGCTTCACCACAATATTCATTTGGAAAATGCTTGGCTGACATCATGTTGCGCGCCGTATCCATAATGGATCTATTTTTTCTCTCTACGACACCAGTTTGTTGAGGTGTATACCGCACAGTGAATTGCTTCTGTATGCCATGAGTTTTGCAAAAAATTAGAAATTCATTTGAAACATATTCAATGCGTCTGTCTGTTCTTAGGATTTTTATACGGTGTCCACTCTGGTTCTCCACGAGTGCCTTGAACTGCTGAAAACAACTAAATGCATCAAGTTTATGTTTCAAAAAAAATACCCATGTTTTTCTTGAGTATTCATCAATAAAAGTAATAAATTACTTGGAGCCACCAATGGACATTGTCTGCATTGGACCACAAATATCATAGTGCACAATCTCAAGTGGTCTGCACACTATGTATGAATTCCCTACTGGAAAAGTCTCTCTATGTTGCTTGCTAAAGATGCATCCTTCACAAACTCTATCTATTTTGTCGATCAATGGCAATCCTTTTACCAAATTCTTTGTGTGCAACAACTACATTCTACGAAAATTCAAATGTCCAAATCTGAAATGCCATAGCCAGGAATCATCCTAAACTTCTATTTGAAATTTAGCATGAAAATCAGCATTGTCATTGTCCTTCTTGTCGCAGTGAACAACTTCTTCTTTACTTTCTACCTTTAATGCAGCTTCTATATTGTGTGGAACTATCCTCAATGGAAAAAAGTGATTCCTTGTCATTGGCACTCTTACTATCAACTGGTTGCTTGGACGTACATATTTAATCACACAATGATTATCTTCCATGTAAACTCTGTAACCTTTCTGTATCAGTTATCCAATACTCAGTAAATTATGCTTCAAACCTTCTACATGGTAAACATCAGGCATATACTTATGATCCCCCTATTTGGTTAAAATACTAACAGTGACTTGGATATTATTTCCAAGTGTAACATCAGTTTGAACTAAATTATCTAGACTGGAAAATAAATTTAAATTACCAGTCATATGATTTCTGCAGCCTGAATCTAAATACCATATGTCACATGGGCTTTCTTAGATGGAGAAAACATTGCACTGAAAGAAAGACCTATCTATCAAAAAGCAATAGTCTGTTGAATTTGTTGAAGTAAACATAAAAGAGAAGAGCCTCTAGAAAACCGTCGTCTCCTAAGAAATTTGGTCAAAGAAATGACCACGAAAGAGAAAGTAATAGCCATCGTAAATTAAAGTTTACGTAGCCACAAAAATTAACATATCAAGCCAACCCATTCATTCGTCGTTAACGAAATCGTGAAGAACAACTATTGGTAATATTTATAAAGAAGATAACGCCACCGATCCGCTATTAACATACAAATTTCCACGAGGAAAGAGCTAATAAGTCAAATGACAAAATAATCATTTGAAATATTTTATTATTTGTGTGAGATGTCGTGTTAAAAGGAAATATGAATGTTATTAAAAAAAACAAAAAAACTCTTCAAAGCCTTTGTGAAAGGACCAGAGCTTATATAAAGGTTTCATTTAATGCATTCAGCACTAATTCATATATAGCAGGGTTAAAAGCAAAGTTGTAGATATTCATCCTTTCCAACTAGCAAGGAACATAGAATGTAAATTGAATAGTGACCACCAACAGCAAAGTAGAAGTGACAAAAATGGGAGACAAAGATACTATTTTGTGCCTCAAGGTTTCCTTATGTGCACAAGCAAATCTCATATATGTAAGAAAATCCTTTCTATTTATGTTGTACATTGTCATCGTTACATGGTGTGTTGGTATAGCACTTTGTTGGATTGATATAGATAAACTATGTATCTAGAGTACATTACTATAAAACTGGTGAGCATCATGGGTGGTATCTATACATTTTAGAAGATGGAAGTGTGTCCATATAAGGATTTTTAGTAGTTTAATCTATGTACCTATGTTTGTCTCAAAGGTACATTGGTTCCCAATGCGTACATGTATGACAATTTAAGTATAATGTGTTGCAATGTATTTGCATGAGAAAGGATGCATGACAAATGTAATGGTCATAATGAAAGTGGAAATATGTTGTAGTGAAGTCTATGATATGTTCTACCCAACACCTCATATTTTTGGTACCAGATGTAATGAATCATCATAGGTAGGTTAGTGTCCCCAGGTTGTTGTAAACCCTATTAATGAAGCATATGTGTTGTAGCTTAAAGGCACATGAGATCACATGATGTTATACTCTCACATAGGTAGAGAGGATGTGATATCAAGTCGTGGAATATACCAGTTTAAAAGGTACTAGGGTGACAGGTGTCGCCATATAGCCATAGGATGAACTTAATAAAAGTCAAAAATAAAATGATAATCTTTGATAAAGAGAAGTTTATGAACCAAAAATGATGACAATAACCATTACCATGAAAGCCTAAAAATAAATAATGAACAGCTGTAAGCCTAAAGATGAATAATGAACGGCTTTTGGAAATGACCCATAGTAAGCAAACATAATCAAGAATTGAAAACCTAAGAAACATTCGAGAAAGAGATGAGAGTAAATATCAAACTAAAGTTCAAAAAGTAAATTCATTTTTAAAATAATGAAAAAAAATATTGGGAATTTTAAAACTTTACATATCTTAACTGACTCTATGAGATTTGAAGCCTACATATTACATTAGTACTTGCTTGGGAATATTCTAGAATAAATTGTAATAGTTTGCTCTATTTATGAGACTTGAAATGAAAGGAATTTCAAACTATTCACCAATGTGTCACTATTGGTTGGAAACACATGTGCCACAATAAATCAAAAGCAACAAAAGAATGGTCATGTTGTGAGTTAAAAAAAAAGTTGTAACGCTTTTCTAGCTCAGACTTGAAATGAAAGGAACGTCGAATATCTGCTTCAATGTGTGAGTAGCTATTGGTAACACAGGTGGCGTGTTAAATAAAAAGAGAAAAAAACTATTAAATAGCTCCTTTCTCAACCCTAACTGAGAAACTTACTACAATAAGTTCTAGAGCCTATATAGAACTGTAGAACAATAATAGATTTTTGGAAGGCAAGAATATATGACGGGGACATAATTCATCGAAGCACCGGATACCATTAGTAATACGTGTCGATTCTAGATTCCTCTAAATATCTTCCCCTAAATAGTATATATATCTTCTTCATTATAATGTTTGATATTCGTTTGTTCTAAATATTTAATCACGGTTAACAATGGTGACGAATCAACTTGGAAAGGCTATTACCATTTCATCCAGTAGATATGATTACAAAACTGATGATGTACATCAATTGGTAAAATGCCAACTTCAAGTTGTTCTAGGGAGATATATCTGATCAGAAGAAGAAATTATGGGCTCTACAACAATACTTGCTATTCTTTCCAGTGGCGAAGAAATCCTTGTCATCGACATGGCCAATCTTAATATGACATTTATTAATCTATTATAAATAACGAACCTGGAATAAACCCCAACGTTGACATGAAGCTAATAACCTAGTCATGTCATATTTCCTACTTCATCAAAAGCCATAAGCATTGTTTATCTGTTGAACTTAAACTGCATGTTTTGAATCATGGAATTTAGAAGCATGAAGAAAGCAGCAATGGATTTTTTCAAGATTTCGCTGGAAGAGAAAGATCAAGTGCACAATTTACTTCGGAAATTACCATTTTTCATGTTTCTTGCTGTCTCTAGTTTACTGCGCAAATTTTGTAATGTTTTTTTTAGTAGATTTCACAATGATACAAAATGGTTTAAAAGCCAAGTGATTTCGGAAAAAATACTTTTAATAATTATTTCATAAAGCATCATTCCACTTTTTTTTTGTTACTACCTGACATATAAGGAAACGGTAGTCAATTTGTGTTCGTAAATTGTAATTTCTTACACAGCCTTACACAAAACCTTTCTTGCATGGTAAAAAACAATTCACATAAAACAAGAAAGCAAGGTATTTTAATTTCTTTAAAGCAAGGTATTTTCATTTCTTTATAAAATAAGTATATCCGTTATTTTCACACACTTGGAGATAGAATATATGTGTCACATAAAATCTTCTTCGAAATAAAACATAATATATATTTAAGTAGATATAGGACTATATATCTTAGGATTTGTTAACTATCATCTATGTTTTTCCATTTACGGCTGAGATTGAGACACTTGTACTTAGATTGATTTTATGGGTGTCGTCCAACATTAAACAAAAATGAGACAAGTGTACTCTCAAGATTGATTCTATGAGCATCGTCCAAAATTAATAATTAATAATTTCAAAAAAATAAAAATATCTTAATTAACATGTGATAAGTAATGATTCTAGAACTATTGGCTTAACTTCAACTCTATTAAGTTATATTGAATAATTATTAGCTTAACTATTAGATACAACTATTAGCTTAACTCCAATGCTTCTACAACTATTAGCTTAACTTCAACTTTAATCACTTACGGCATAGTCCGAGTGCATTTGGCATCTAGGAGTCTAGCTAATGTGCATTCATGTAAGAGACGAACTTGTGATAAAATCGTTTGAACTCCTAATAAACTCCTCCAAAATCCTAATAAACTCATGCATCTCGTAGTTGAGCATCTAGCCAATATACACTTTGTATTACATGTTTAGGTTTTCCATAATTCATAATTAATAATTTCTCCAAAATTATTAATTAATAACTTCAAAATTCATAATTGCATGTTGTACAAAATTTATAATTAATAATTTCAAAAAAATAAAAAAATAGCTTAGTTAACATCTGATAACTAAGAGACCAAGATAGTTCGAAAAATTAAACCTCAACTTCAACTATTTGATTATTAGATACAACTACTCAATTAATGCATGGAATTGATGATATAACTATTAGCTTAATGTAAACTCCAATCATGACTTTTACTTTAATAGCAATTTTCGATATATTAATTTTTAAATTAACTATTAGATACAACTATTAGTTGGAAAAAGTAAACTTCAACTTCAACTATTCTATTTTTATTAGCTTAACTTCAACTCCAATGGTGACTTTTGTTTGAAGTAAGATACTACTATTAGCTTAACTTCAACTCTAATCACGGTTATGTTGGATAACTATTAGCTTAAATATTGGATACAAATATTAGCTTAACTCCAATGATTCTACAACTATTAGCTTAAATTCAAATCTAATCGTGTAAATCTTAGTCTAAGTACATTTAGTATCTAGGATTCTAGTTAATGTGCACTCGTGTAACAATTGAACTCCTAATAAAATCATTCCAACTCCTAAAAAACCCACCCATCTCGCAATTGGGCATCTAGCTAATTACACTAATATGAATTTATATCTTAGAATTTTAAGGTGGACTACAATCTATTATTTTTCATATATGTTCGAGAATGAGACAAGTGTACTCATCAAATTGATTTTATGGGTGTCATTCAAAATTCACAATTAACAATTTAAAAAAAATACAAAAATAACTTAGTTAACCTGTGATATGTACACTTCGTTATAGTTGGAAAAATTAAACTTCAACTTCAACTTGGTAATTAAACTCCAATCATGATGATGTACAACTATTATATTATTAGATACAACTATTAGATTAACTCCAATGATGATACAACTTTAGCTTAACTTTAACTCCAATCACTACTTTAACTTGAAATGCAATCACTCATATATCAACTTTTAAATTAACAATTAGATAGAACTATTAGCTTAATTTCAATGATTTTACAACTATTAGCTTAGCTTCAACTCTAATGGTAGTTATATTGAATTAATTATTAGATAACTAATATTAATTCAAATATATACTTTTCGGTGTATTCCAAACATATTAGAATTATTAATATGGTTGTTGCTAGTACCTAAATAAAATGATGATATCTGCAATTGTGTACACACAGTTCATTCCAACACACAGATCTTGGGCTCTTAGCACTCTTAATTTATTCTCCATGAGATTGATCTCTTTAGAATTACCGAACTCTCTTATTGTTCTCTTCATCCTTGGTTTTTCTTGTTATATAGATAAAACTATCAACTTCTCTCTGAAGTTACCTAAAGTCATATTAAAAACAATACCTAAGTGAGCTAACTTAGATTTGATAGACATCATGTACTATACATAATTTTATATTACATTATTTAGGTCAAATAAATAATTATTTGACTGTTATTAGGTGACATGTCTATTAACTCAAAAGACACTTCCATGATATGTTTATGAGCCATATATAAGTGGCTACCACTTTTGTATTTCACAACATTCAATCATTCAACTATTTCATATATTTAATAAATATTTCTAACATGTAAGCTTAATAGCTTACAAGTAGTACCACAATAAAGTTTTGGTTTATTTTTTACCATATCTTGCTTTTTTTTTAATCATCTTAGATTTCTTGAATTAATTAGGTTTTTGATCTTAATAAAAAGAGAGAAAAAAAAAACTTAAAAATATAAAAACTCATCATATAAAAAGAATTTCCAAAAATATTATGTGAAACTAATATAAAAAAAATTATTACAAAAATATTAGAAAGTAAAATTTTTAATAAAAAACAAGTGATATAAGGAGAAGTTAAAGATATATAAGAAGTTCATTATTCAATAAATATTTAACAATAATCTATTATTAAATTTTTTAATAATTATTATTATTACATAGTTTTTAATACTATTAAAACATATTATTATTATTATTCAACTTTTAATAATAATAATACTTATTATTATTTTAACAATAGTATTTATTATAATTGTATTTTATAAATTAAAAAACAAAAAAACAAAACTCAGTCATGGGACGAATCACAAAAGGCCATTTGCCAAAAAAAAAGTCAAACTTGAAGGAAGGCTATCTATCACCGAAGAAGCCAAAGGCTATCTGTTGTCGAAGAAGTCAAAGATTTAGGGCCAAAGAAGTTAAAGTAAAAAAAGACTATCAATCATCGAAGAAGTCAAAGAACAAGGATTCGAAGAAGTCAAAGAACAAGGGAAATATGGATGACATTGAGATTCGACATTGAAGACAAGTCCTAAAAGGAAAAGATATGTTTATACCTCACCAAAATGGAATACAGATTTTTCTTAAAAGAATAATATATTTGTCTACCTTCCATCAAAGATGTCAAGGTAGACATTTGCTTGAAGTTAATGACACATGACACATTTTATGATCACCATATTTCTAGCTAATGAAGAAAATGTTATTCATGTAATCTTGCAACTTAGTTGCAAAATTAAGTATAGAGAAGACCAAGAAGAACGAAGAGAAAATCAAACAACTTGGTCCCTATAATATTACATCAGAATTCANAATCTTGCACTAAGATGACGAGTCAACAGGGCTACAGATTTTTAACAACAACCAATGGATTTCTATGGAACCAATCGCTAATGCTCTGGTTATCACACTCTTAAGGTGAGCAAATAACTATATTTCAACTTAACCCACAAGTTCAAAAATATTGAAAATATCTCGAACCTCAACAATCTGAACCTCGCTTTACTTATGGAAAATATTTCAATTTGCAGTCATTGATTCTCTCCGATAACATTTTAGATGTTTTTTAATTCACTTCGGTCTTGATTGGCATTTAAACTTTGCTTGGAAATGTTATATGCAGGTACTTACGAAGAGTTTTGTTATTCAATTGAGTCCTTCCTCGCATTTAAATCTCGATTGGAACTTTTATATATATNAAGAAGTGTTTTTTCGTAAAAAAATACACTAAATGAACCATTGCATGAGAGTATGAATATATAGAATAAGATTCAAATCACTTGAATAGACTTGTCATGTACCAGGACAAGGAAGTCGCAAAAATCCAGGAAAAATTGCAATGCCAAGAATTAGAGAAACGTGCTAATGTCGACAACACATAAAAGAACTCGAACAACA
>LPNX010698300.1:0-15175 GCA_001517045.1 Pseudotsuga menziesii
TTTTGATGTTTGATGTGTATATTGTATAAGTCAGTTTAATTTAGTTTTGTGAATTAAGTTTGACCATATAATATTCTGTTTATTAATTTACTTATCAATCCATCTGTGTTTCTGTAGGTAATCAATTAAGTAATTAATTACTTCTAATTTAAAATGTAAAAATGTAAAAATTTAATTTTTCATTGACATTTTATGTTACAGAATGACAAATGATTTTTCCTTTATTGTTCATTAATCAGAAATATTATTACCAAACTGAAAGTTATTCATAATATTAACTTTGATGATTTTCTCACATAGTTATATTTTTTAACTTTCTGTTATCTATATGGTCAATAGAACATTAACATAGCTAATGGTTTGCTCTTGGCCAAGATAGGACACATAGATTAAATTAATTTTCAATTTACAGTTTAGATTTTTTTTTTTCATTAAGCAATTGTTAAATAATCTTTACATTACAGTTAGTTATCTTTCATCTATTAAGCATTTTTTGATAAAATCTTCTGAAAACTTAAACAGAGACTCTCCTTAAGAGAGTAGAACATAGATTAGATATAGATAACAAATTTTTAATTTAGTAGCTATTAAAAATAAATTTTATTTTAAATAGATCAGAGTAGACTGTAGATAAATAAATAGTTTTAACTTAGTAGTTTCATTACAATTTAGTTTAAATTTTAATTTGTAAAGTAGTTTGGGATACACATTCTCTAAGTTTAAGTAGTAGAACTCTTGATGCAAAGGGAACCCCCAAAATGCCATATCCCAACTACTTTCCTAGGAAAACCTCTAAATCTAGCTTCTCGATCATATATTTGTCTAACTCTATTGCACAAATCTGTTTTCCACAAATTCTGTTCAACATGCTATCTTTATGCAAACTAGCTTCCCGCAATCTTTCCTCTGCAACCTCGGTCTTTCTGCATTTGAGGTTTTGCAACAAATTTTCTGAAATTCTCTTTCCTTTCACAATTTCCTTTCCGCAAGATTCTTTCTGTAATTGCGGATTGCGGGTTGGGGGTATGCAGTTCCCAATTTTCCAAAACCTAAATTCTGCATTCATGCAGCCTCAATGGTCCTTTTTGCAATCAAATTGCAGATTGTATATTGTGAATACACCTTCCCACTTTTCCCAAAATGGGCTTCCGCAATCTTCCTCCTGTAAGTCTCTTTCCACAATTCCTGAGAACCGTCGATCTCTTGTGGAATGTTTCCTAACCATTGATCTTTGATCAAGTGTGGAAGTTCATTTTAATTTGTGGATATCTTATCTCCCATGCACATTCACCTCATGATCTCTTTAGCATCATCGATCCATATTTTCTCCTTTAATTTGGATCATCCAATCTCTTTCAAATGAATTGAATGTACTCTCTACAATCTTGTGTTGATTGATCAGAAGATAGATCAATAAACGTGATCTACCTTCTTTGGGACTTGGTATTCTTTGATGAATGTGTCCATAGCTTCTATAACTTCATCCTTCACGCAACTCTGCAATTTTTTTCATCCAGGGCATCGAATCAAGGGTTTACGCAAAAATATCATCATTTACAAAAGCAACCATACACATGTTTTGCTTAGACATCTTCTCTAACCTCAAAATACCTAATTTATGGATAAAGTACACACAGATCTATTAATCATCAACCATTCAATTCATATATTCATACATTCAGACAAAATTTCAATTACACGGGGATATGTCGAAATAGGCTTTCCTTCACTTAACATAAGGAAACTGTACATTCACATTTATCCAAAATCTATGTTCTACTCCTCTTAGGTCTGGTATAATCATGACCAGTTATCTTTCCTTGGCTCGATTTCTCCCTGATTAGCCACATTCTTAGCCAAATTTACATTGTTTGGCTACCCCTTAGATAGGTTTACATTATTTGGCTACCTCTATTACCTCGAAGGCTCACATACATATATATAGTCAGATTCATGAACCAATTCTGGTTCCATTCCTCAATACACTCAAAAACACTCCTAATTCATAGTAACTGAAACCTAATTTTAGCAACATAATCAACCTTATCTCAATGAATCGCTCGTGGGAGCCTTAACCCTTATCTAATGCTACCATTTGACATGGGCTTAGTTTCATGACTCACTTACATGAATCATCACTCACCTAGTGACTCACCACCTATCTAAAAAAACACTTGTAAATCAAGCATATATACAATATTGCATTAAAGAACCATTCATTTAGAAAATTAAGACCCCTTCTAGGTATAATATAAACATTGGACTTGTACTTGGATGGATAAAAATATGCTCCTACATCAGACTCCCCAGGAAGAAAGAAGTATGAACTCCTGGTCATAACCTTCCATATTCAGTATGCCTAGATCCCAAACTTTGTGTTGAATCTTTCCATTTTCTTCATGGATTTTTTGTTATCTTCTTACTGGTTGTAATTCTACTGGATTCCATACTTTTTGTTGCAATGATCCCCTAGCCTTGCTTCTACAATCTTCTTTTGTAATGTGTCTCCCATTGTTGTTTTATTTCTTTCCTCTGCTGATGAAAATTTTCATTCTTTATTCATCCGTTCTTTGAGACACCTTCACCATCAGCATCCTTAATTCTTCAATATCCATGTCCGGTTTGTCCTTTAGCTGGTACACTTGCATCTTCTTGTTTTGAAACTGGTGCGGTTCTCTTGACTCTCTACTACTATCCACTAGCGCACAAGACATTTTAATGTTTTGACCTTCTATCTACTCCTTTCCAACACTGCAAACAAGCATTAAGCAGTCATCTTTATCAATCCTTGGATTGATCAACCAATCTTCCAGCATTTCTAACTCTTCACCATACTTTCTGAGTGAAAACATTTATCTTTGTCTTCATTAGCCAAATCTAAAACATCAATTTCTTCTAGGTAATTATCACCCTTTTGATACAATATGGTATATGCCATTGTGATGACATATGTATTCCTCTGTCTGTCTTCACTTTCTTCAATACCTGCAAACACACACCAAAAAATAGTTTCAAAAACATGAGACTCTGAAGTCCCTATTGATATTTTCTCTAGAATTGTCCCTTTGTGTTGGTATGAACATAACATAAAACTTTCACTATCAATAATTTCTTCAATAGTGTGAGCTACATGTTGCATACAATATTCATAGGATACCATTTCATCTCTTACTACAACAAAATTATATTCTATCGTCATGCTTTTGGAAAGCACATATTCTTTTTCTTCAGACTTCATGATAGTCCAAGGTGATTGTTCAACTTTTTCCTTCATCAGAATGTAATTTTGATTCTTCCCTTTAGAAATGTCTTTGCACATTTATTTTTCTTCCTTCATCTTTAGATCATCTCTGATTGTCTATGTTCCTCCATCATGCAACTCATAAATGAGTTCCTTTTGTTGCAATACTTTAGACCTTTCCTCATTGGATAGAATTTCTTCATCATATTTGACTTTCTCAAATTTGAAGACAGTTTCAAAAGACTTCCTATCATCTGCAACAAAATATGTAATCACAAACAAATCATCAGTCTAAAAAAAATAAGACCTCTTGATCTCATTTGGCCTCATGGTAATCTCCTTCATAAGTTGATATGTACTCTTTACAGAATCCATGATACTTTCAACTAGTCTCTCCTTTTATGCATCCTCACCCATATCTTCTCCCAACAATGGGCCATGTTCTGGTTCACATACAAAAATATTCTTCTCAAACTCAACTATCCTTAGTTCTTCCTTCAACCTATCATACACATTTTTATTTATCTTCACATGTAGTGAATGCCATCTCACTTTCATTTTCAAGATCCAACCATACCTCTGGTTCTCTTTCTGTATCAGCATCTCCAAACTAATAAGTTTCAATCCTATGCCAACTAATTCTTTGTCATACTCCTCTTGACTCATATTGTTGATGTCTCTACCTTGACATATTTTCTTCCATTGTGTATTTTCTTTGAACCTTTGCAATGACTTCCAATAGTCATCATCTCCATCTTCTTTTCTTCTCTGAACTTCATCTTGTTCACTTGTGGACTGCTTCCAAGCCTCCTCTCAGCAAGTCTTCATACCTGCTACTATACCTCAACAAGCTATCTCTCCTTGAGATTATCCTTTTGGTATCTCTGGTTCTTCTCCTCTAGAACCTCTTGAGCAACCTCCTTTTCTCCTTTTTTCTTCTACAGATCCACTTCTCCTCTGAGAACATTCAACTTGTTCCCTTGTTGTCCAACCTCTGTTGTATCCTTTTTTTCTTCCATTGCTTTCTCTTTCCTTTAAGAGTTTACAAACTCTTCATTAAGAATACAATTATCCTTGACTCCTCTAGCTTCCGTCCTTGTTGTCAAACCTTTCATGTTTCTTTCAACAAATTTTTATAACCAGATTTAAATAAAACATCAAGAAGTCCATACCTTTAAGACTTTTTCCACTTGTATAGTTGGATGAAAACATTTCCCTTATCTGCAATTCTTGATTTAAATCAATTTTGAATACTTTCACCTAACTAATCCTCTCAACACAATTGTTAGTCTTCAACTTTAACATAAATTGAAAATCAGAATTTGATTTAGCTCTTAGATCTGATCTGAGCTCTAACAATCTTCACACAAAATCTTCTATACATTGATACCTTCACATATAATTCTTTTTCTTCTCTAATACCACTTTATGCTATCAACATGAGTACTCATAGAAACATATCAAAATTATGCTATGATATCTCACTTGATGCAGAGTACTCAACCTACAATATCTTCTTGCCATGATACCACATGATGCATAAGGGGAACCCCCAAAACGCCATATCCCAACTGATTTCCCAGGGATAGTTTTCTCTACATTTGGTAAACCTCTAAATCTGGATTCTTGGCCAAATATTTCTCTAACTCTATTGTGCAACTCTATTTTCCACAACCTCAATTCCCAACTTCTGTTCTACATGCTATCTTTCTACAAACTAGCTTTCTACAAGATTTCTTCCGCAACCTTAATCTTTTCACAATTGATTTTATGCAACAACGTTTCCAAAATTCTCTTTCCTTCTGCAATTGTCTTTCTGCAATTGCCTTTCCACTAGAACCCTTCCGTAAGATTCTTTCTACAATTGCAGATTGCGAGTTGTGGGTATGCAATTCCCAATTTTCCAAAAATTAACTTCTACAATCATGTGGCTGCAATGGTCCTTTCTGCAATCAAATTGTAGATTGTGGATACACCTTCCCACTTTTCCCAAAATGGGATTCCGCAATTTTCATCCTGTAAGTCTCTTTCCACAATTCATGACAACCATCGATCTCTTGCGGAATGTTTCCTGGCCATTGATATCTGATCAAGTGCGAAACTTCATTTTACTTTGCAAATCGCTTATCTTTCCTACACATTCACCTCGTGATCTCTTTCCCACTGTCAATCCATCTTTTCTCCTTTAATCTAGATCGTCTAATCTCTGTCGAATGAATTGAATGTACTCTCTGCAATATTGTGTTGATTGAACATAAGATCAATCAATCAACTCGATCTACCTTCTTTCGGCCTTGATCTTATTCGTTGGATGTGTCCATAGCTTCTATAGATTCATCCTTCACGCAACTCTGCAATTTTTTTCATCCAGGGCATCGATCCAAGGGTTTACACAACAAGCACATCATTTACACAAGAAACCATACACATGGATTGCTTAGACATCTTCTGTAACCTCAAAATCCCTAATTTATGGAATACCATACACATAGATCTATTAATCATCAATCATTCAATTCATATATTCATACATTCAGACAAAATTTCAATTACACGGGGATATGTCAAAGTAGGCTTTCCTTCACTTAACATAAGGAAACTGTACATTCACATTTATCCAGAATCTAGGTTCTTCTCCTATTAGGTCTGGTACAATCATGACCAGTTATTTTTCCTTGGTTTTATTTCTCCCTAATTGGCCAGATTCTTAGCCATATTTACATTATTTGGCTACCCCTTAGCCAGATTTACATAGTTTGGCTACCTGTTAGCCATATTTACATTGTTTGGTCGATACACATTATCCAGATTTTACATTGTTTGGATACCTCTATTTCCCAGAAGTCTCACATACATATATATAATCGAATTCATGAACCAATTCTGGTTCAGATCCTCAATACACTCAAACACACTACTAATTCATAGTAACTGAAACCTAATTTTAGCAACATAATCAAACCTATCACAATGAATCACTCATGAGATCCTTGACCCTTATCGAATGCTACCATTTGAAATGGGCTTAGTTACATGACTCACTTACATGACTCATCACTCACCTAGTGACTCACCACCTATCTAGAAGAACACTTGTAAATCAAGCATATTTACAATATTACATTAAAAACCATTCATTCAGAAAATGAAGACCCCTTCTAGGTCTGATCTAAACATTGGACTTATAGTTGGATGGAGAGAAGGATGCTCTTGCATCAAACCTCCTTAAGAGAGTGAAACTTGGATGGTAGAAGGACCATAATCTGCGAGGATTAGCCATACCAAACATACTGGGGGTTGCAATACGCACTGTGTGTGGGTTAGTTCTTCATAGTTGGCCATAGATAGGAAATATGGCCAACAAATGGCACTAGAAGGAGGGCCATGAGGTAAAAAAAATGTTTTTTTTAATCTTTTTATTATTTATTCATTAACCATTTATCCTGCAACTCTTATATTTCATTGTACTATATTTTATTCTTCTATGTTGTCATACACACATCATAGGCTTGGTTAGATGGTAAGCTAACCAATTTGAGTTAGTTTTAAATTATGTTTTATTAATTATGTCTCATTCCCAAATCCCTGCATGGGAGTCCAACACAGAATTGAACCTGCATCGACCATTGCATGAGCTCCCTAGAAAGGCAGTTTCTTTCTTGCCAAAATTTAACAGTGAAGGGAATATAACAATTCTTGAACATATTAGAAAATATGAGTCTGTATTACGTTTACTTGATATTCAATATGAATATGTTGTATGCATATTTTCCCCTTTACTTTGAAGGTAAGGTATCGAACTGGTACTATGTTCTTCCTATTAATAGCATTCATGGTTGGTCTAATTTTAAAAGGATTTTTCAAAGTGCTTATGATATTTATAATGCGACTGATATATATATTGAGTTGGATGAAATATAAGATCAAAGATGGTGAAACTATACATGATTTCAAGACACGCTTCCGACAAGTTTATCATCAACTCAAAGAAAATAAAAAACCTTCAGGTGATATTCTATATGAGTGGTATGTACATTCTTTACCCAGATATTTATCTATGTTTATTTTGCAAAAGCGTATAAAATATTTTGATAAATTATGCGACCACGCATAAGCTTTAGAGAAATATTTTAAGAGGTATTCCTTAGAATCATTTTCTTCTTTATTTTTCGGTAATGATGAGGAAGTTAATGAATCTGAGTTGAAAGATCAAATTAAGATTTTGCGTAATGAAGCTCTATTGTTGCATAATAAAAAAATTAAATCAATCATGCATTATGAAGGAAAGATACAACTATGTACACAAGATTAATAGGTTCACTAGAAATCCAAAACCTAGCTATAAATTCATTAAATCTTGATTATAATTATCCTCCAACTGAAATTGAATATAAGGAATGCCTTACGACAAACTTTCATTGTTTTGAATCCACATATCAACCTAAAGTAGATAATAATTCAAGTTCTTTTGATTTATTAGTCAAAGGTCGCACATTAATTAATAATTTTTATCAATCTTGTATTAAGTATGAAAATGATTTACAAATCATCGATCCTACTTTGAGCACTTTTAACCTCGAAATGGAATCAAGTTCATTTCATGGTTTACCTTTTCCTAGAGTTGAGAATTGTTTAGAATCATATCCCTTTATTCATGGATCTTTCTCTCATTCAAATCACGATTCTCAATTAAATAGTAAATATTGAACATCTTAGACAAAGATATATCTATATTAAATTCATAAATCTAATTCTAACATCTCGATATTAAATCAAATTCTGAGCTATCCTAAATCTAAGTTGTCGATTTCAAGCCAAACTAATAACTATTTTTTATATGATTGTGTGAGTAATGGAAAATTATTGGATGATTATACAAACTCACCTACTATTGAGACATTGGGACTAATTTTGAATATCAAACAAAATTTCTCATACTCCCAAAACTCAAGTTTGTTTTCAATCTAAATTTCAAGTCTTACATGAACACGAACTGAATAACAATAACCTTCTCACCATAAAACAATGTTTACAAGATGGTGAGGGGATACTGCTGGGAAATAAATTCTCTTCTGATTTAGAATATTTCTATAACTGCCCAATCTGTTCACAAGAATTTTATACAAAACAATTCCTGAATGTTCGCTTCCTTCCAATTTTGAAGATATAACAAGTACTCTTGATGATGAATTAATTGAAATTGTTTCTCAATTTGATGACATTTATGAAATATGTATGTATCTATTTACAAGATAATATTCATGACAAAAATATTTCACATCATACGTTAAAGAGATCAAATCAAATTTCAAATTTACCTTTTGTAAATCAAACTTCAAATGAAGAATTAACAGAAGATCAAATCCCTTCACATGAATGTCATAGTTTCATACCTTATCAATCTATAACATCAAAATAAGGGATGGTAACAATGAAATTTTTTATGAAAAGCATTCAGGAGCTATAACCCGAGATGATGAGGATAATTTGCGCCGCATGTTAGGTCTGATCACTATGAGGAGGTTCTAATCTAACACTGATGCATTTGTATCTGGGATGAGTCCTGGATCGTCATCATGAAGGGATATCGAGGTGGGGCATCGTCGCCTCCCTCCCTGAATATTCTGTCGCATTTTGTAACCTAGTCTCTGTTCAAACCTTGAAAACTGGATCTGCTCCCATTCCAAAATCCGTGAAGACGCTAGAAGAGGTCCCAATCATTGATCTGCCACAACAGCAACCCATGAATATTGTTGTCTCTCTGGCAAATCGTTCTCTGGTTGGTCATTTTATATGGTTATGGCCATCTCCCAAGTGAACTGATAATTGGATCCATAAAAAATGGAGACCCTTGATCTCCAACATCATCACCTGCTATGTGGTCGGACGAGAATTTTTTCCTTTTGATTTTATCTCCAAGGAAGATCGAGATCTGATTTTTCACAATGGGTCTTACTTCATGGAGTCTAAAGGCCTCTACCTGAACTGATGGACCCCAGACTTCGACCCTGGTGTGGATGTCCATAAAGTTGTTTCGGTCTGGGTCCACCTTCCTAATATTCCGATCCATTGCTGGACCATGTCGTCCCTACAAACTAATGGTGACTAATTGGGAAGATATATCGATAAATAAAACCCTAAAGAGAATTACCTGTGTGCCAGAATATGTGTCTAAGTGGATCTGGAAGCGGGGATTCCAGAGGCTATCATGTTAACAGTGGGAGAATGGAAACACTATTAGAAGCTGGACTATGAGAAATTTCTCTTCAAATGCTGACACTGTCATGACTATGGGCACTTTCAGAAGAACCATCTAAATATTCCGACAGAAATTATAGAAAAAGAGGTAGAAGAAGGGTGGGCTTAAACTAGACAGGCTAGAGCTAATCCCAAACAGGCCTAGAAAAGAGATGGGAGAAATCCCTATCTGGAGAATAATAGGAAAGAAGATATGGTCCAAAATCCCTAACTAGAGAAAGAGAACAAGTCCCAAAGGAAATAAGATTGGAAGAGGAAATAGTTCCAGGTATAGAAGAATCAAGGAAAGCCCCATCGCCCTCGAACCCTATATCAGAAGGGAAGACTCACCTAGAAATGGAAACCATCAGGAAACAACAGTTCATCATGAGCCATTAGATCCTACCTCAGAGGAGGAAGCCTCGGAGGAAGATGAAGTATAATTATGCCTCTCACAACTCTCGAAGGAGAAAAGATAAAAGAGGGAGGAAAATGAATAAGGAGCATAGAGAATAAGTCACATATAGAGACAAACATCTTGGGGCTCAAGCCATGATAGAGGCAATGATGATCCCTATATTTATGAGAAAAAAGGATAGGCATCCAAAGGGGCCACTAATCCCTCCATAGGTAAGTAATGAAGGTGGTCAACTATAGAGGTCTAGGGATTAGGAAAAAAATAGAAGCAATGAGAGACTTAATTCACATTTCAGATCCCAACATCCTATTGATCCAGGAGATGAAAATGGAGGAAGAATATTTTCTCCAAACTAGTCAGTATTTTTGGAAAAACAGAGAAGGAAGAGAAAGAAGTGTTAGGGGAGCTTCTGGAGGACTTGGTACATTGTGGAACATGGTCTCATTCAAGCTTGTTCAGACCCTCTCTCACACTCATTGGATTCTCACAAATTTTCTCCATAAGGATTTAGGACATTAGGTAAGCATTCTAAATATATATGTTCACTTTTTACTTTGAGAAAAGAAAGAGTGTTGGAAAATCATTCATGATACTCTGGTATCTTTGGATCCTAAGAACCTCATTCTTGCTGGGACCTAAATATAACTCTCAGTGTCAAAGAGAAAAAAGGAGGTTCAATTGTCAAAAACGCCATTCGAGAATCAGTGGAATACATAATGAGGGACTAAGATCTAGAAGACATCACGTCGGCCCATGGTCTCTTAATCTGGACCAACAGAAGAATCAACCCTGGGCATATCGCAGCAAGGATGGATAGGTTCTTGGTTTAGCAATCCCTTCTTTTTCTTGATTTCATCGCCCTTTAGCATGTCGAACCATAAGCTGATCCTGCTAGATCTCTTCAAGGAGGAGAATCTAGGTCCCATTCCTTTTCTCTAGCCTAAATTGGATTAAGTAGGAAGGATTTCACAAGATCATCCAAAGTTTTTGGGAAACTTCGGTCTTAGGCTCCCCTTTCTTTTTTTGGGAAGAAAAATTAAGAAAGCTTAAAGGAGCTCTCAAATATTGGGCTAAGACTCTAAAATCCCTAGTGACGCAGAGGATCGAAGCCCAACAAAGTCTGGACAAGCATCAAATATGGCAAGAGGATCACCCAATGGATATAGGAAGTCTGGAAATGGAAGATAGTCTTCATCGTAACTTGCATACAACTTGCATGACATAGGAAGAATATTGGAGGTAGAACTCGAGCTACCTATGGCTGAATGTAGGGGATAAAATTATGAGCTTCTTCCACAAACAAGCTGAAGGGCATAAGCACTAGAAATATGTGAAGGAAATTCAGAGCCAAGGTCAAATGGTTCATGATTTTGATTAAATTAAGTGGGTGGCATATGAACACTTCTGAAACATCTATACAGAATAAATCCCTCCAGGAATTCTGCCAAGTTCCCCAATCCTAAACTTGGTTCCCACTAAAATAAATCATTCAAATAATAGGATTCTAACAGCCCCTATTTCAAAAAAAAAAATTAAAAGAACCCTCGCAAGTATGGAACCAGATAAAGCTCCAGGCCTAGATAGTTTTACAGCCAGATTTCTCAAGACATGCTAGAAAACCGTTACGAATGATCTTCATAAAATGGTTATAAAATCCAAATCTTGCAATAAAATTGGTGGAATTACTAATTTTGCTTTCCTGGCACTAATCCCCAAAGAAAAAGGGGCCACCTCATTTAATAGGTTCATGCATATTTCTCTTTGCAACATTGGCTATAGAATTATTACCAAAGTCATAGCTAACAAGATTAAAGGGGTTATTCCTTCTATAATCCCGGAGAATCAAGGTGGTTTTATTAAGGAAAGGAATATAACTGACAACATCATTCTTGTGCAAGAAGAAATTAATTCTATCCTCCATCGTCAGGAAAAAGGCATGGTCATTAAACTATACTTAGTTAGTACTTTCGATAGAGTAAGATCTGAGTTCCGTTTTTAGGTCTTGCATCATTTTGGCTTCAATACTAGATTCATCAAATGGATTCAAGCCTACATTAGAGGTCCCTAGATCACACCTTTTGTTAATGGGCGTTCTACTAGCTTCTTCCAAGCCTCCCGGGGTCTTCGTTAGGGTTGTCCTCTCTCTCCGCTTATCTATGCCATTCAAGCCTCAATGCTCAGCTTTCAGCTTGACCAAAGTAAACAAAAAATGATATTATGGGTCTTTGTATTGCCATAGGGGTCAAGGGTGTCAATCATGCCCAATTTTCAAATGATACAATCCTTATAGGAGGATAAAGTGTTCAGTCAGCAAGAAATTTTAAAAAATAACTTGTTATTTACCAAGAGGCCTCGGGGAGCAAGATCAACTACAGAAAAATTCAAATATACGGGTGGAATTGCAACCCCAGAGAGATGTCTGATATCACTAGAATTCTAGGAATTGAGTGGAAGACTCAATGGGATGCATTTAAATATTTAGGAGTGCCCATCTTCAAGGTTACCCCAAAATCCTCCAACTGGCTCCCAATTGTGGACAAAATAAAATCTCGGATCAACACTTGGGGTTCTTTGTGGTTAAATCCAGCAGGAAAAGTCATGTTAATTAAAGTGGTACTTTATACTATTCCCATATACCAATGCTCCATCCTCATGGCCCCAAAATATGTTATTTCACTCATTGAAGATATTTTAAGGAAGTTTATTTGAAAAGGTGGAAAACATAATGATAGGAAGATCCCATTGGTAAGTTGGGAGAAAGTGTGAAAACTTTTGATGGAAGGAGGTTTGCAAATCAGAAATTTGGCGGCTCAAAATTTGGCTCTTGGAGCCAAAATTCTTTGGAATATCATCACTAGCAGTGCATCCTGGTGGAAGAATTCCCTTTCAAAAAAATACTTATCTAGGACTCGTTTGAGAAAAGGTTCAACTATTTTTGCTATATTGGCGAAGGCTCACAACTTCTTCTCTTCCAAGCTTACCTGAATTCTTGGGAATGGAAATCATGTCAAAATATGGAGGACTCGATAATGGGATACTCGCCCCTTGAGCATTGGCCTAGAATTGATCATCTAAAAGAGTATTTGCGCAATCAAAACATCCTCACTCTTTGGGACATTTCAGAATGGAATACGAATAGTTCTAAATCCTAGAAGGGATGGCTTATTTACTGTCCACCTCACCTCAATGAAAAAAATGTTTCTCTTATTTCTAAACTCCAAGGAAAGTCCCAAATTTCAAATAATGATAAGGATACTAGAGAGAGGGGGAGGATATCGGGGATCTACACCACTTCTGCTGGTTATAGGCTCAATAAAAATTTGCAACCCCTGACAATACAACTATTTAGAAAAGCGTCTGGGATATGAAAATTATTCCCAGAGTAGACTTCTTTGTCTGGACCTTGGCTCATGAAAGAATTCCGACTGGAGATAATCTTAAGAATAAAGGGTGGGAAGGTCCCACAAGATTCCCACTCTGCCTTAGTAGTGAAGAATCAACTATCACTTACTGCTCTCTTTATCCTTTGCTAAAGTTGTTTGGAACCTTGCTCTTCCTGGTAGGATAGGATCAATTCATCCCAAGGAAAATATCCATTCCCTTCTAATCAATTGGGCTACATTCTGCCCATTCTCTAGTCTAAAGAACCCGCTGATCAAATCCTGCTGGATGACTCTCCCAAAGTTTAATTTATGGAAGCTTTGGCTGGAAAGGAAGTCTCGTATCTTCAGAGGGAAATCCTGAATGGTGAAGCAGGTTTCAATAAAAATTGTATCCCTATTGGAATATTTTATAACTCATATCTGGAGAAAATATTCAAGATTCTCACTTTCCCCTTCAGAAGAAGCTTGGCTATATAGTCTGTCCCCTGATTTACCAAAAGAAAACACAAAGGCCTTGAAGAACTTATGCTCTTGGGAATTAAGGATAGAAGAAATAGATCTTGAAAGGTGGATGAGCTAGCTTCACCATGATGTTCTTTTATTTTATGGGGCATCCAATGGAAATCCAGTGGCGGCAGGGGGGGAAGGGGTCCTCATCACTCCAGATGGAAAACAGGAATCAAATTTCTCATGGAGTCTAGGATGTGAAACAAACAATGTAGCATAAGAGCTGGCCCTCTGGTAAGGTCTCCACCTAGATATAAATAAGGGAATTAATGACTTGATAGTGCTAGGAGAATCAAGATTAATAATACAATCTCTCTCTGACAACTTGTTACTGTCTCAGATGCACATTCGTCAGTTGATCAAGAAAATTCAAAATGTAGCGAAATATTTCCGCAAAATCAATTTCTTCCATTTCCTAAGGAAACTCAATGGTAAAGCGGATCTTGTTGCGAATATAGCCACCACCCTTGGCATAGGATTCTTGGTGAATAATGGGGCTAGCACTTTTTTCCAACTCCCATAGGACGAAGGCCTATGGTCCTAGGGACTCTCGTCATGTCTCCCATGTGGTGCTTGATGTCGCACTCCTCGACTAATGGCAAGCTGTCAAGGTGGTGGTGGACGCATGGGCTTACACTTGCAGTGTTGCATCAAGTATTAACGGCAGTACGACCTTAAGTCTTATTCATGGCAGTTTTCATTTCGATTGTAGGTACCATGTCCCATATCCACTGCATGAATACTGTGGAAAATTGTCCTGCAAATATGGAATTACTGAACGAGAAGGTTGGTAAGATTATAAATCATGGATGTTGTAATGGTCGTGGCTTCCAACTCTAGTTCATATGCACAAGAAAGGATTTTGTTGGGATTATTGGCATTCAGGATGTCCTCTTCAAAATCGATCCATTCTCATAGTCTACGATGTCCTTTGCACCAGCCCAGTTTTTCTAAACTGATATCACGGACATTAGGAAGAAGATAAAAAGGATGAATAGTTATTTGAGCAGGATCGATATAGAGGGAGGACGCCAGCTAGATAAAATTGACATGGACATGGCTCATCTGAGAAATTAATTTTCTCAGTCTACCTACTGAACCGAAAATGCACTGGCAGGGATGTTGACAGACTTGGAATTAAAATTTGAAAAGCTGAATTTGAAGGTGGTGAAGATGGAAGCTACTACATTCACAGGTTCTTATTCATGCCATGGCAATAAATAAAATGGCTTTCATTGTCTTAGGAAATTTGTTTTGGTTTTATTTATATAAGTTTGGATGCGAATAGCATGTATCTAGGAGCTTTTCCATATTTTATGTTGAACTATTTGGGCAGTAGATGTAGCAATCCAAACACTATAAGGGTTGTAGTTTTGAATTTCGATTGCC
>LPNX010698300.1:46368-58882 GCA_001517045.1 Pseudotsuga menziesii
CTTTAGAGAACTGGTAGAACCACTTGCAGGAAGTGTCGCTACATAAGTGTGGCTTGATTACGCAGTCACTATGTCACGTCGCGACCAAGACCATTTAATTGCCAATTTATGAAGGACTGCCTGAGCTATATGAGTTTCTTGTTGAATTTGAAGATAAGGTGTCAGAACCACAACAGTTGTTGGCATTGGAGGAAGCGTTGAATGCTACCCCAACATGTTGGTGGGTGACCCATAAGAAGTCGATAACTAGATGGTCACAATGTCGAATATTGATGATAGTTTTCTTTGGAGATATCGAGGTGTACCATGATGGGAGGTACGATGGATGGAATAGTACTAGTGATCACTTGATTGAGTGTCATATTTTTGTGGGAATCCTGACCAAAGGATGAGTGGATCCATACTTTTGTCCACACATTGGATGAAATGTCATGATCTTGGTATGTATCAGCTAAGTTGCACAGATAGATCACCACTTAGGAGGAGCTAACAGTTTTCTTTAATCACACCTTTAGTTTCGTGGATGCCAATCCAGATGTACATACTTTGCTACAACTTATCAACGATGTTGTCCTGAAGGTAGTGCTGGTTGCATATCTAGTGGATTCACATGTGCATTGTCACATACAATCAATGATGGAATGTTATAATGTGTCAGGCAATCCAGATGATGACGATCTACAAAATATCAACATTCCGAAAATGGAAGGAAGTCGAGATGTCGCAGCACTAGATGTGCTGACAAATCCCATGAATCAGCCACTAAAGATAAAGAAGGTCAACATTGGTATAGAAGATAAGACAAATTTTGCAAGTGTCGGAGAATACTGAGATGAAGAAACAATGGAAAAGATTATATACTTATTGCATGAATTCCAATATTTTTTTCCAACAAAGTTTTTTGAGATGAATGGGATACTGGGCTATTTAGGAGGGATGAAGATCCCATTGAAACCCAATGCAAAACGAGTAAGGAAGCGCCTGTATCGTTTGAATCCATGAAACAAGGAAAGGGTAAAAGCTGAGATTTATCAGATGTTGGATGTTGGAATAATTGAACCAATTGAAGAATTAGAATGGATCATTCTAATGGTCATCCAAGACAAGAAAACGGGTGAGGTTCGGATCTGTGTCGACTTGAGAAAATTGAATGATGCGTATATGCATGATTCATTTACGAAACCATTCACTGATGAAATTCTGGAAGGAGTAGGCGATCAGGAGATGTATTCATTCATAGACGGATTTTCTGTCTATCACCAGATAAGGATCGCAAAAGAGGATCGATACAAAACAACATTTGTTACTGAATGGGGTTGTTTCCCATCCATTATGATTCCTTTTGGATTGAAGAATGCACTTGCGATATTTTCCCTGGTTGTTGTAACTGCATTCAAATATTTCATTCATAATTTTTTGTAGGTTTATATGGATGACTGGACATTTTATGGGCTGATCAGAGACTATCTGGAAAACCTGCGATTGATGCTGGAGAGAATCCGACAACATCAGATCACACTGAATTCTAAGAAGTGCATTTTTTGTGCACCTTTTGGGATGTTGTTGGGTCACATCGTTTGCAAACAAGGACTATTGGTTGACACTGTGAAGATTGTGTTTATCTTGATCTTTCCACCCCCTACAAATGTGAATATGCTCAGAGCGATGTTGGGGCACACAGGGTATTATCACAAGTTCATACATGGATATGTTGTGATGACAGCACCAATAAAAAAGTTGTTTAAGAAAGATGCAGCATTTGTATGAAGTCAAGAGTGTCAAGGGAGTTTTGCCACACTGAAAGTCAAGATGGCTTCTGCATCGATATCAGTTTTTCTGGATTGGGACAAGGAGTTCCATGTTCAAGTGGATGCATCATCTATTGCACTAAGAGTGGTGCTTGCGCAACTAGGATAAGGAGATCTAAATCACTCGATTTATTTCTCTAGTTGGAAGTTGTCATCCGCATAGAAGAACTATACAACCACAGAGAGAGAAGGTTTAGTGATGGTATATGTGCTACAAAATTTTAGGCATTATCTATTGGGTGGTCATTTTAAGAAGTTTACAGACCATTCTACTTTGAAGTACCTAGTCAATAAGCCTATGCTAGGGGGGAAGATATGCCGCCAACTACTTCTCTTTCAAGAGTTTGATTTTGAGATAATTGTGAAGTCGGGTCGCTTAAATGCGGGCATTGATCATTTATCCATAATTAAGATTGGTGAACAACCAACAAATATTAAAGATGGACTGCTAGATGCACAACTATTCAAAGTCGACATGGTAGATCAAATAATTCATTTTTTGGTGACGAGAAGCACATCGGAGGATTTCACAACAAGTCAGAAGAAGCAGTTCATGGTGAAGGCCTTGGATTTCCAATTAATCGCTGGACAACTATATAAACTAGGACTAGATGAGATTTTGTGGTGATGTGTCCTACCGCATGAACAAGGGAATATTTTAGAAGAGGCCTAAGAGAGAGTTGTTAGTGGGAAATATGGAGGACGAGCTACTGCAAGAAAGGTGCTTTGCACAGGGATTTGGTGGCCCACTCTGCATAATGATGTGACAGAATATGCAAGGAGTTGTGATGTTTGTCAATGAACTGGAAAACCATCAAGAAGAGATGAGATGCCGATAGTACCTCAGGTGATATTGCATCCATTTGATAAATGGACCGTGGATTTTTTGGGACCAATCAACCCACCCGGGAAGAGAACTAGTGCATGGTATATCATTACAACAACGGACTATTTAACAATATGGGGGAAGGCCGCACCAGTCATCGATTGTACTGCTGTGACAACATAAAGGTTCTTATTTGACAACATTGTGACATGGTTTGGATGTCCAAGGATATTGATGGCTGACCAAGGGAGTCACTTCATTAATAGGATGATAAGTGCACTAACAGAAGAGCTGTAGATACAGCATAAGAAAAGTACCCCATATCATCCATAGGTGAACACGAGGGTGGAGTCATTCAACAAAATATTGGAGCATGTGATTACAAAGGTATGAAACGCAAATCACACTTACTGGGACCTGATCCTAGCAATTTTATGGGCATATCACACCACTTGCAAGAGATTTATAGGGAAAACACAATTCAAATTGGTGTATGGGAAAGAGGTCATCATGCCTATGGATTATATTGTCCCGAGTGTACGCATTGCAACAGCGATGAGTATGGACAATGAAGCAGTGCTAGATGAGCGTATGGAGTAGTTAGTGAAGCTCAAGGAGGACCGCTTTATCATAGGATTCCACCAGCACATCAAGAAGGATCAACAGAAGGCTTGGCATGATCACCACATAAAGAATAAACAGTTTTAGGAAGGATATTTGGTGTTGTTGTACGAAAAAAGTTCTTGAAGCATCCAGGTAAGTTATATATGCACTGGTTAGGTCCATATAGTTCAATTACTTCAAGAGGTGCAGTTCAACTGAAGCAGTTAGATGGAGCGATGCTGCCAAAGCTAGTAAATGGTAGCAGGTTGAAGCCCTATAGGATAGGCCCAGAACTGTACGATGCTTGAGGCACAACACAATGAAAAAAAAAGTTAGGATGATGGAGGAATGGACGGTGCACCAAGAAGAGGTGGACGCGCAAGAGTAGGAGTCAGTAGCGCACTTAGGAGGTCATGTTGTGATAGCCACAAGGATACACAAAGAAGTAAAATTAGTAATAAATGAATATAGTTAAAAGCAGTTAATCAATGACACTTGTGGAAGTGATGCGTAATGATGGCAGATTCAGCCATTGAGTTGGCAGAATCGATCGTGGATTTGGGTAGTTAATGCATGATTTGGTCATGATGATCTCGTTGATTTAGTAATGATGAGTATGATTTGATTTGGTGCTATAAAAGGGGAGCTGGAAGCGGTCAGAAGATAGTACCATTGTGCAGAGTTGAGTTGAGTTGCAGCATTGCAGAGTTGCAGAGCGAGTTGCCAAGTGAATTTGAGGGGATTGAGTAAGTTTTTAATTCCATAGAAGCTGAGTGACTGTTGAGTCTCATAGGGGAGTTGGTGCGGCATGCAAAGTAACCAAAACAAAGTAGATATTTCGAGTGATCGATATTCACCAATCAAACCAATAACAATCATGGAAGAAGTAGCTAGTATGCCAATTGGATCATCATTGGTGCTAAAGAGGAAGAGAAAGGGGCAGAAACCTAGCTCTCCGGCACCACAGAAAAGGAAAACTAGAATGTCCACAAGGGTGTAAGGAGAAGAAACTGCACAGACAGGGCTGTCAAGCCCAGGATTTGTGGAGTCCGCAACTCGAGCAAGGGTATTTGTCAAGGACATCCCTGGATATATACCTCCTATTCGGCATAGTGTGAAGGCCAAGAATCCCACTAAGAATCAGAGATACCAGATAAGGATGTCGACAATACCACAAGGGATGGTATGTACTTCTGATATTGTGCCTGCACTGACGTAGATTAAATATGAATACCATGACTTGCTCACACTAGAGGATGTTGCACGTGAGCCATATGTTCCAATGGTAGTGGTCAAAGGCGGGACGATAGAGCGCATCCCATAGGAATGGATGTGTAGGATGGATAGGGCCATATTACTCAGGTTTATCAACATGCCACACTTTGGGCGGTCAACTGAAGTAAATGCATGCGTGAAGCAGCTTTTGGCATCCTTCCATGGTTGGTTTTTATGGTTAGATGAGCCAGTTGAAGTCATAGTGGGGCTGATTTTAGAAATAATGAGGCTACCCAAGGATGGGCCAAAACCCTCACAATATTTTCGTGGAAAATACAATGATAAGAAGATGGCGGTGACATTAAAGAAGCACTGTTCTTTGGAGTGCGACAAGAGGGCATACCTCATTGATAGTATTAATGACCCTGCGGTATGTATTGGTGCAAATATTTTTTCTAGTAAAATTGTAAGGAAGAACCGCCCCGTCCAATGCAATTATAGGGTGGCCGCATGTGTTGAGATATGTGCGCAAGGCATACATATGAACTGGTCACTCTTTCTCATGAAATAGTTGGCAGAGGACATCGTGGTAGTGTAGGTGGGTGAAATACCATTCACATATAGTTGGTCCCTCATCTTGATTGTGTTAGTGTCTTGGATGGAGCCAGGTGACTACCAGGGCATGGATGTCAAAGCGATAGAGGTATGCAAGGGTGCGTGATATCAGAACTTGTGGTGGGTAAAAGAACTTGAAAGGTTAATGGATTTTTTGATCCAAATTTGGATCTGCTGGGAAGCACTGCAGGCGGTAGCGGTAAAAATTCCAAGACTTTCAGAGGAAGCCACATAAAAATATCAAAGGATTGCGCGGTTTGCAATTGGACCACATGTTATTCATGTTCATGTGTGATGAGACACAGACAAGCAATGGTTTCCAATGCGGTACAAGGTATCTGATGCAGAGCTAGAGGCAATGATTAATGATTGGCCTACATAATGGCAAGAATGAGTCATTGTAGAAGAAGTTTCCACGGGACCCTGGGTGGATGCACCTGATGATCTCGTGCACAAAGATAACGAACAATCTGATGAATAATCATCGACAGAGACGCTTACTGACTCGGAAGCACAGCACATATTCGATGAACTAAGAACAAAAAGGAACATGGACCACACTATGAGTAGTAGCACCATGTCAGCAATGGAGGCGTAGTTGAACTAGCTCGTCAAGAACATTAACGATGCAATCGATGTGGCAACAAAGGAAATGAAGAAAACGGCACAAGATAGATTCGTTGAGGTAAGCACAAAACTAGATTATTTGTAACATGTTTTTTTGAAGAGATAACCAGAGTAAGGAGCAACGGTGCAAGAACTAGCATAAATCAACACTGAGCCACAGGTCAAGAATGTTCAAATTCCCCCAACTGCGATTGACGCTAGACGAGAGGATTTGAATATGTCCCTACACCAGTTACAGGATATTTCAATGGATATCAACGTGTTTTCCACACAGACATTGTTACACTTGCAACAAGTTTCCAATCAGGAGTTGGAAGACATACATAAAGACATCAGCGACTAGTACTTGCGGTCACAGGAGAAAGAGGAGAAAGCGCAGAAGGAAGTCAAGGAACTACAACAAGCTAAGGAGAATCTGTTAAAAGAGAAAGTGCAAGAGATAAAGGCCTTGAACAAATCCCAAGAGGAGTTACGAGTCAAGACTATCGAGGATATCACAGAGCTGAAGAAGGAAACAAATCGCCTCATTGTTGAGAAGTCACATCTTTTTGATAGCCGTGTCGAGTTAGACATGGCAGTTGCGTATGCCTGTCAGCATGTCTTGGAGATTACCATGGAGATGGATGTGGTGGCCAAATAAAAGTGACTTGGGGCCGTTATTTCCAAGTTACAGAGAGAGAATAGTATTTTGGAGGCTCTGGTGCACCCAGCCATGCCACCAAAGAAAATATCAGCATGGAAGGGTGAGATAGAAGAGCTGGAAGGACAGCTCAACGAGGTAGAGTAGGATGCCAAGAAAGTGATGAATGCGATACACAGTTTTGGGGTAGAGTAGTGTAGGATGAGCATCTGGAGAAATTAACCGCACAGTTGTAAGAAGAGGATGAGAAGCTGGAGACCTTGAAGACATCACTGAAAGTGATGCCATTTATGATGCAGATTACGAAGGCAATGAGGATAAATGAGCTGCAGTAGCAAGTAGAGAAGGAAAGAGAAAGGAAACAACAACACTTCGCACAATTAGATGAGTTCCAAGAGATTGGAGCACAACTATCGGTGAAAGAAGTTTTTGGGCTCCAAGTGGCATAGGACAGTAAAAAGGATATTGCAAAGAAGATGCTCAAGCACCTAGTCACCCATGACCTGACATCAATCCAGGATATCACTAAAAGGATCAGAGGACAGGTGAAATAAATTATTCAGTAGTATGAAGACTACAAGATCAATATCAATGAGTACACCATGTCCAGTTAGCATGGCTCGAGGGAGAGCCACAAGATTGTGTTGGGGGGATTTTGGCAAGGGGTTTTGGATACACTAGTTGCACAACATTGCAGATGCTACACAATCTCAAAGACACTGAGCAAGAGGAATATTAGCATGCAAAGCGGAGATTAGAATATCCTTTATATTTTGTGTCACCTTTTGTTGTTTTGGACCATATTTTGTGGATATTTGTCATCATTTTTTAGAATTAGTTAGAAGTTGTCTAAGTGGACCTCGAATGTAAAGGAACAATCCTATAAATAGATGTTGAATCATAAGTATTAGGGATTGGAATCTAGATTTTTGAGAAGGGAAAAATCTGAGCTTGGTGAAGAATATCTGTGAGTATCTAACTGAGATCTGTTGATCTGTGAACTATGGTTTTTGAGTGGAAGTAATATGACAAGGTGGAAGTTGATCTGAATTACTGTGTCTTTCTTTTTTAGTGTTTTATTATTTTCTACAA
Organism: Pseudotsuga menziesii; assembly: GCA_001517045.1. Classification (NCBI taxonomy): domain Eukaryota; kingdom Viridiplantae; phylum Streptophyta; class Pinopsida; order Pinales; family Pinaceae; genus Pseudotsuga; species Pseudotsuga menziesii. Next base: position 53,795 of record LPNX010698300.1, read on the forward strand.
CTCTATGATGAATATTAAGTTAATGTGCGACATGAATCTATGATGCAATGTTTTCCTTCTTTAGATGATGTTATTTTGTTGGATCTGTTTGCGCATCAGTATTTTTACTATATTTATAATGCAATTATGTGATCTGATGAAGAAAAATGATGAATACTTTTGTTTATGCTTAAGTGAATGATCAAATGTGTTAATGTTGCACTGAGATTTTAAATTGATGCCATATTGTCCCTCCCTATTCTACGGAAACTTCGTTCCATCAGCTCTCCCTAGAACATTTCGAGTGAGACCTCATCCACTCTACAGGTGTTGTTGGATAGGGTTAAAACTGTCTGGTTCGGTGTTCAGGGAGATCGCAATGGTTTGTATGTCGACAGAGTCAGAACCCCTGTCGACTGGTTTATTGTTGGCTGGGTTTTTGTCAATAATCATGCAGGAGGAGTTCTCATAATATTTTGCACGACATACTTCTCTTTAATAGTATATCCAAGCCTGGTTATGGAGTTCATTGCTCATCCACTATCAAGAAGTGTGAGGAAACATCTTATTCTTCCTTCATTTTGAGAGTCTTAAACTGTGCAAATAGTGTCTCTAGTTTTACCTTTCAGAATTTAGCATCGCTCTCAAAGATACTTCGTAGTTTATCCCATAATGTTTTGGCTATTTTGCACTGCATTACTATAGTGAAATCAACATTCACTAATCTACACAAAATAATGTTCTTCGCTCGTGCATTCCATTCATATTGTTTTTTATATTCTGGATCAAATGCCATCATTCAAGTGGTCGAAACCTTAGTCACCTCACCATTTTATTATGACTCTTATATCTCTTTTGGAAATTCATATCGATCCTCTATTGATTTCCAAATGTCCATGCTTATTGACCACAGATAGACTTCCATTCTGATTTTTCCACAAGGCGTAGTTTGAACCGTCAAATCTTGGTTCCCTATTGGTGGACATACCTTCTTGCTTATCCATATTTTCTCTGGATCAGTCTTCCATATGTTATTATGTTTCCTGAATACACCCTCTTTGATTCCAATTTTTCATTTTTAGTTATTACTAAAGGGGGGTGAATCACTAATTGCACATATATGAACAATTTTACTTATGTAGACTTTCACAAATTTAAAGTTTTTAGCATTCACAACAATAATCAAAACAGTGCACAATATTCTTTAGAAAAAATGTATATCTATAAATTAAAGAGTAATTACATCAGGAGGAGATAACAATATCCAAATATGAGAATCCACTCATTTCAAGTGTCAACCAGATATCAAGTACAATGTGCGACCTACGGGCACTGACCTATAACGGGATCTATATCCATAAGCACCAACTTAAAACCCTGAGGATCCAACCTGGATAGATATCCATATGTTTGTGCAAACAGTGAGTTACATATTTAATCTTTGACTTGTGGAAGAACTACGCTCTCCAGTTATGGAAGTGATAACTTATGTTTTTTCTCCAACACCCAATGGAATGAGGCTACGACCCCCTGATTTTTATATGTATCCACAAAAAGGATGATGTTGCACCCTGATTGAATTTACCAAAACCCAATGGAAGGAGGTTGTAACCTCCCACTCCTTGTCCCATACAAAATATTAAAATAATGAAATATTCTTATCTTCATATGTGTATCTATGTCAGACAGTTCCCCGGAATGTCACAAAATGATTCTGACTTGTGTCTTCCTTTTCAAATTATGAAAATACCGCAATCCTTGATATGTTTTTGTGTCTCTGTGACAGACATTTTCCCAAAATAAGATGTGTGAAAAACAACTTAAATCTGCATCTTCTCAGTTGGTATGTGTTCTAAGTCAATTGAAGACTTTTAGCTTGGTTATACTTGCTTTTCTGTGATCTACATCTTACTGAGCAGAACCTTTCACACATCTAGAATCTATGTATCCTTCATCTAGTGCTCTGTATTTCGTACTGTGACTCCGCTAGAAGAAGATATTCATCTGTGATCAAGGAGCCACTGATACCCCAAAAATTCCAAAGCTTTTCAAGAAATTATTTTAGATGTTCATTTGCACAAGATTACTTCAACTCATCCATCTCTTTCTTATTTATAATCATCTTAACTTAGAGATGTGTCCACTTGGTGAATTCCCTTAACTTTAGATAGCATCCCATTGAATTGTGTCTTTTGCAAGTTAGGACCCACATTGGGATGCAAATTTTCACATGTTATCATTGTAGTTTATGACGCACATGTGGCAACACATTTGTTGGACTTTTTCACACATCAGTTTATTGCTTGGATTGCTTTACAAAAAATTGCACCTCTTACCAACTTTCTTGTGGGAATATTACACAATTTTATTTTACTCACAAGAAATATTTTTTCATGTGTGATGTTTACAATATTCTTCTATGTCCATACATATGTGTACATTTCTGACCAATGTCATGGTGGTATATTTTCTTTTATTCGACCTCCTCATTCTTTCATATGTATTTCTTCAAGATGGCTATGAGAGAGGTCTAATAGAAATTTTATCTGCTTCTTTTGACGCTTGGTTCTTTGTCATATATGGTCCTATGATACTTAAATCTCTTGACATATTTAATCCTTTGACAGCAATGACAACATATATTCAACACCACACACTAAAACAATTTCTCGTGTGAAAGGTAAAAAATTCTAAGTTAGTGGGATAAAAATGGAAAAGGAACTATTTTAATAACCAAGAACAACAAACTATTAAATAAAACCAACAACTAGGCAATAATCCCCTATCAATCTTGTAAAATTCCTTTGCTTCCCACAACCATTGATTTCTAAAGCATACATAAAATAAAGGGAAGGGTTGGGAAAGGAAGTATAATTAATGAAGGGGACATGTATATGTCTCTACTATTTCTACGGATATATCTTTATTTGTTGCACATTTAATATTTTTCTTTATTAACATTTTGGACTGATCTTCATTTTTGTCCTAATTGACATTTTGCTCATATATTCATTTATAGAACAATCATACTTTTGAGTCCTAATCATTAACTTCATAAATTCCCAATCTTCAAGTTCATTTTTTACCTGATCTTCGTGTTTGGCGTGATCTTCTTTTATGGCATGCTTGACATATTGGCATGATACTCATTTTTGGCTTGATTTTGATTTTGGGCCTGATCTTGAATTTTGGCCTAATATTTAGTTTTGGGTCAATTTCATTTCTAACTTGATCTTGGGTAAAGACCCTAATTCAATGGGACCCAAAGACCCCTACTTGGTCATCTTAGCGAAGTTGGTCATAGATCCAATTGGGCCATATATTTTTGTTTATGTTTATGGGTATTCCATTTCAAGTCTCTCTAAGGGATTTGTAGGGCATGGTTATATAACAAGTGGAAAAAATACTGATAAATGGTTAGCCAAGCTTATGGATTTGGTTTCTTTGTTCCAAATTTATTCCTGTGCGACTTGAACCCTAGCTAGGAAAACACAATGACTCAACCTCATTGGTTCAGGGAAAACAAGGGACCCTAAAACCAACCCAACTATTTGGCAAGAGGGACAGGAGTGGAGAAATGGTTGACTATGGCCACCCAACACAAAAAAAATTCCATCCAAACTCCCTGAACCTATTTCATAACCCCCTCATGAATAAAATCAATTTGAATCAAAATACGAATAAGAGTAAAATGAAAGAAACTCAATGATCTTGGAGGAATTCGGTGTCTTGCTAGTATGTAGATCTCATTCTAGTCATCAGAAAGTTAGAAATGTAATTAAAAAGTGACTTTAAACTGAACATAATAGATAGATATGTATCCCTATTAGTGACAGGCCTGGGTCGTTTTGCACAAAGAGATCTTCATTAATAGAGATCAACGAGTGCAACTCAACCTACACATTCTCTGCGTTGGTTCTTTCATGAATAGGAGAATCATGGGTGCTTCCCCGAATAGGAGAATCGTGGGTGCTGCAAAAGGAATAAGCAAGTTATCCCCAACGAGTCACAGTTCGCTCGTTGGGATAGTGAGGTATGTGTTTTGGTTTTTGTTTTTTGGTTTTTCATTTTGTTTTATACTAGCAACAACCACATTAATTTTTTTTAATGTGTCTCAATACGCTGATAGGCATAAATTTAGGCACATACTTTTTATATTAATGTTTTTCCCTATAGTATGTGCTTAAATTTACGTCTATCATGTATTGAGACACATAAAATAAAATTAATGTGGTTGTTGCTAATAACGCATGAGTGCATAGACATCTACAAAATATTTTTGAAAAAAATATTGTTTAATTAATAATTATAATATATTATAAATAATATCATTTAATTATTATGATATTATTTAATTAGTATAGAAGATTAAATAAAAATATTAATAAAAAAATAATAATCTAATGTTTTCCATGAAAATATATTATGAAATTAAATATATAAAAAAATTATTATATATATTGAGGATACTTTATTGTTAAATACTTTTATAATTAATTATTTTAATATCCATTTTTAATTAATTAAATAATTTCATTTTATAAATCATACTATTTAAATAATTAAATAATATCATGTTATAAATAATATTATTTAAATAATTAAATAATATCATTTTATAAATCATATTATTTAAAATATATATATTATATATGAATCTAAATTATCATATATAAATAATTATATTAATTTATATTATGATACATTTAACATTAATAATAATATATTTCAAATATATTATAATAACTTAAATGGTATTAAAAAGATAATAATTTTAGTTAATTAAGTGTAAGTAAATAATAATTAAATAATAATATCATTTAAGTATAATGATAATAATTCTAAGAATACTATATTATATTATTAAAATAAATTATTTAATTAAATTATTAATGTCAAAGTATTGGAAGTATTTAATTAAAATATTATTATTAAAGTAATAATAATATAATAAATTTATTTAATTGGAAATAATAATGTTTAATTATAATGAAGACGATAAACGCAGCAATGCGACATAACTAATGTATTTTCTATATATTATGTTCATTGCCGCAAAACATTAATATTTGTGACATAAAACCCTTGCAAATTATGACAATGCGACAT
>LPNX010698328.1:0-18585 GCA_001517045.1 Pseudotsuga menziesii
CCATAGAGGTGGAGGACATATACTTCATTACCGGGCTATATAGACGAGGGGAAGTGGTGAAACTTCATTCCCATGGTGGGCCAAGAGGTGGCCTAACTATCGATGAGTACATTGCGGTGTATTGCTATCCAGACATGGAGAAGGTGGGGAGTCAGGTCCCTACCAATTCTATATAGGTTCTGGGCCTAAAGGACATACTATTGACATTGGGCAGGATAGCAGGCTTGGCATCACTCCACCAGTCCTTGCGTCCTCTGATGTTCTATGCAATGGAGTGCATGAGACCCATGATTTATGACTGGAGCACTACACTACTTAGCAACATGAAACATCAGCTCAGTGAGTGTAAGGCAGGTAGAGTGTGGAACATTGGGTTCAGCAGTATTTTGAGCACGTTTTTCTTCGAGTTTGTTCTAGGATTGAGCCCCAGAGTGGACGTTCCTCTCCACGGGGTTCGAGATCCGGCCCAACAGCATTGGGCAGATTCTATGCATAGATTGGGGGGTGGTAGGGTGGCCAACCCATATCCAACTGACTTATTTCCATGGTGGCGATGACAGATAGTTTCCATCGATGACTACCCCTATGCAGGGATAGATTTCCGGGGGCACCCAGACATGCCACTACCACCAGGATCGGCATATGGCGATATAGGTAACGAATCTCGACCCTCTCTTTTTAAATTTTTTGAGTTATTTAATTTTTTTGTGTTTTCTTGATTATATGGAATCAAAAAGACATATTTTTGCGTGACAATACATAGTGACATATACCATTTGTGTGTAGATGTGGGACCACGGTGGCCAAAAGGCTTCCCTCGTCATAGACAAAGGGGAATAGGAGATGACATCATGGGTGTGGATGCAAAGTGGATGCTCCAGAGCATTCATACTAATTTTGTGAGACTGACACATTGAGTTCCCATGGTGCAAGTCGAGGACTTGCCTGAGGCTATGCAGCGGTAGGTGGTGGGTGTACCACATGCATAGGTGTGATTATTCCGACGACTAGCTAGAGCCATAGTGACCTTCCATGATCACAACCCTCCTCCTCCTCCACAGGATTAGACACCTGGGAATGTATATAGTTTGTACTACCGTGTATTATATGTTGGTGGCTCGAAAGCCCCAATTTTGTATCATGACACTATGTATTATCACATTTTGGATGTATATATGAAAATTTTTATGGTGATTGGTTTATTTATTTACATGTGTAAAAATTTTGTTTGTGATTAATTTATTGTGAATGAAACAAATTCCAATCTAACATGTAGTTAGCATATGAGTCAGCAACTTGATTATTATTTCTTAGAATGTGTATATATGTTATATTGTCAAATTTCCATTCTAACAATCTCACATGTAAGAATCTTCTCAATAATGTCGGATCTCTAACATGGTACAAACCATTGAGCTATGACACTACTAACTCTGAATCAAGACGTACCTCAACAGAGAGAACGCCATTTGAAATAGCATCGCGTAGAAGCTCGATAACGGCACTATATTCAGCAACATTGTTGGAAGATAACCGTAGACATACACCTCCTGAAGACAGTACCTGACCCATAGGAGTATAAATCACCCAAGCAGCAAAGGCTGAGTGTTGAGTGTGACGGCTTGCACCATCCACAAATCCTATGTAGGTGGAAGATTCCATTGACATCTGCCAAAAGAAATGAAAACTAATCACCATCCCGAACACGATAACAAAAATACCTAACTATGCAAAGCTGTACAATAATATACAATAAGCAGCCTTGGCTGAAGATCATTCATAGTATTTCTTGAGATAGAGCCCATTTCTAGGCTCCTCCAAGGTCGTTCCTTCATAATCCACTAACTCATACACACCCTTCTCTAACACATGCTTGACCACGTAAGGACCACGCCACATAGGATTAAATTTCCTTGCCCCAAAGGGTTCCTTCAGTTGAACCCACAAAAGGACCAAGTCTCCTTCCCTAAACACCCTTAGATGGATAGACTTATCATATTGGGCCTTTACGCGACATTTATTAACTTCTAGAGCCACCAGGGCATCCCGACGCTGCTCATCAAGTTGCTCAAGGTAAACCAAATGCTCCTCCAATGGTGAAGTGTCTGGTAAGAGTTCAACAGCTAGCTTCAAAGAAGGAATCTCGCATTCAACCAAAAATATCGACTCCACTCCATGTACAAGTTGATATGGAGAAAAACTAGTGGTAGTATTAATAGCGGTTCGATATGCCCACAAAGCAGGATATAACATGATGTGCCAATTGTTTTTACTTTGCGCAATGATTCGTTGGAGAATGGATTTGAGTGATTTATTCACTGCCTCAATCTGTCCATTCGCTTGAGGATAATAAGAAGTGGAATGCTCTTGCTTATACCCTAACTTCGATGCCAACTCTTCCATCATACAGTTTTTAAAGTGTGAGCCATGGTCAGTGACAAGATCTTTTGGAATCCCGAACCAAGTAATAATTTGGTTGAATACAAAGTGGGCGGTTGTCTCACCATCATATTTTACTGTAGGCAAAGCCTCATCCCATTTCATGAAGTAATCAACAACCGCTATAATATGATGGTGCCCCCCAGCCAAAGCTGGGTTGCAATCCATAAAATTGAGCCCCCACTTAGTGAAGGGACCGACAGCGATAATGGGATTTAACGGGGCAGGTTTTGAGCACATATTACGTGTGAACACCTGGCAAGGGTGGCACCTCTTGACCGCATCAACACAATCCTTAAAGATCAATGGCCAGAAATAACCCGCTCTTAAAATATTTTGAGTTGTAGAAAGCCCAGATAAATGACCGCCACACACCCCTTCATGGCAATCATTCAGCACCACCTCAACCTCTTCATGAGTTAAACAACGTCGTAAAATGGAATCTACCCCACGGCAGTACAAAGTGTTATCCACTATGAGGTAGTTCTTAGAGACGTGACGTAATCGTCATCGTTCATCTCGTGAGAGGTGAGTAGGGGTATTCAGTGTTTGTAAATATATTATGATATCCCCATACCATGGGTCTAACGTTGAGATTAAGAATTTGTGTTCATCGACAAACGTATCTTCACAAACCAACTCCTTGGCCTCGCTCGGGAAATCTAATATAAGCTCTGCAAAAATTAAATACTTCTTCGATTTTGCAAAAACAAACTCGAGATCAAATTCTTGCAAAATGACAATCCATTTATTATATTTTCTCCCAATCATCCTTCGGGTGAGGACGAATTGAAATGGATTGACATGGGCCACAACCAAGGTCTGGCGAAGGAGAATATAACGTCTCAACTGCTGAACCGCATGTACGGTAGCTAAAGCAAGCTTCTCGACATGAGAATAACGAATCTCTGCGTCAATAAGGTTCTGGATCAAATAATATATGACATGCTCTTGGAGCTCCTCATCCTCTTGAACCAAAACCATACCAATCATCTCTAATGACATGGCCACATATAATAGAAAATCACGACTATAGTCTGGGGGACTAATCACCGGGGCCGATGCTAGGGCTCGCTTGAGTGCATCGAAGGACTCCTGGGCTCACTCATCCCAATAAAAGCGGGTGTCCTTCTTCAAGAGACACATGAAGCCTCTAGTCAAATTGGCAAAGTTGACAACAAATCTTCGTAAGAAGTTCACCATGCCTTGCAAACACTGAAGATGACAAATATTTTTTGAGGGAGACAACTAAAGTATTGCCTCAACCTTCAAAGGGTCGACTCTTATACCCTATTTAGAAATGATGAATCCTAACAAACGACCTGACTTCACACAGAAGATGCACTTATGAGGATTTAATCTAACTGAATAGTGATGACATCTTTCGAATACCAATCTCAAGTGATAGGGATGAGGCATTCTCATACAAGAATGAGCAGCCAGGTCATCCAAAAATACTTCGATAATTGACTTGAGATAGTGGAAGATCAAGGTCATCACCTGTTGAAATGTAACTCCGGTGTTTTTAAGGCAGAAAGGAATTTTTTGATATGCAAACGTTCCCCAAGGACAAATAAAGGCAGTATTGCGTTGGTCCTCAGGTTTAATCTGTATTTGATTATATCCAGAAAAGCCATCCATAAAGGAGAACACCTCGCTACCCACACACTCATCCAAAATCTGATCAATAAATGGTGTGGGGAAATTGTCCTTAGGATAGGCACGATTCAAATCACGGAAATTAGTACATATGCAGATCGCTCCCTGTTTCTTATCCACCGAAATGGGGTTTGAAACCCACTCCGTCAAGGGAATGGGATAGATGAAACTGGATTTCAGCAGCTTCTTTATCTCTTCCTCAATCACGGTTGCTTTCCTAGGATTCACTGCACGTAAACGTTGTCTAACAGGCTTAGCATTGGGGTAAGTCTTAATCTCATGTTCGACAATACGAGGGTCAATACCTGGCATCTCATCATAATACCAAGCAAAAATATCATAGAATTCCTTAAATAGCTCGGTGTACTCAAGAATCTGAGCATGGGAACATTCCACCCCAATATAGACATTCTCTATCGTGCCAGGATTGCGAGAGATGTTGATAGGGATCGTTGAAGATATGTTTGTCATGTTTCCATCAGTCATCGGCCCAGGAGAGCTTAATGGAACCATAGGACTACCAACTCTCTGACTAAGAACCGCCCTAAAATACTCACGTTCCAAGCGGTCAAGCTCTGGAAGAAAGTACGATCTATGATGGAGTTCCTCCCATGGTGGCTCAACTCCCAACATAGCCTCGATAATTGCTTCATCTGAAGGGAAAACCGTATCAAGGAAATCATGTTCATGAGAATACTGTACTGCCCATGCTGGTAGCAGATAAGGGTCCTCCTCCTTCATCTGTGAAGAGGAAGTACTAGGCTCTGCAACACATTTGAGATTAGCTTGATAAGCTATCATAGCTGCAGGCAACGGCACGTCCATCACGACGGGCTCACTTGAAGTACTCGGTGTAGGAAGAATCCAAGGATCTTCCATATGACTCATGCAAAAAGACACTGATTTTGTAGATGTCAAAGCCTCATCGAAACTAGATCCTATCATGAGGATTGGTGCAGGACATCTAAAGATCCCCATGAGGGATGGATACATGCCTACACCCACACTCCCAGTTTCCGGCTGAGAATGTTCAACGATCGGGATCGAGGCTCCCGAAGATGCAGTAACAGATGAATTCTTGAATGTCATTTGATCAATCGTTATGATCTTCCTGTTATGTGGAAAGCATACAATGCAAAACAGGGAAGAAGAAATGACTTGCATACTGTACATCCAGTTTCTACCCAGTAAGAGATTGTAGTCAAGGGGCGCATAAACCACCTCAAATTCTTTTGCAATGGTCTTCCCTCCCAAACAAACTTTGAGGGAAGGAAGGATGCCGTGCAACCTAAAATATCTCCCATCGAATGCAGTTAACATGGTCACTGATTTAGACAGCTCAGGGGAACCCATACCCTTCCAGGAGGATAAATACATCACAGAAGTAGCAGTTCCCTCGTCAATCACAGTACGCTTGATGATCATATTAAGACATTCTACGTGAATCAAAAGAGACACATAGTAGGGAAAGTGAGGCTGAAGTCCTGCGGTTTCAAATTTGATCACGGAGGAAGAATCATCATCATTCACACCAAGGGAAGAAAGCAACACCTTCCTTTGCGAAGGACAACTCTGAAGTACTTCCAATGCAGACATCGCACAAGGAGTGTGGCCCAAATCCTCGACAACTGAATAGTTCTGGGCAGCTCGGGCATTTGGATTATGCCCCGAACGCTTAAGGACTCCCTGAGGAATGCAAGGTGTAGTCTTAGGTTTATCCATAGGTTTCTCAATATGCAAAGGCGACCCTGGTGGATCAGGCTCTTTGCCTAGGCTGGGTTGTGACGAACCATAATCTTTCGCACGGGTCACAACTTTCGCAGCACGAACCATGTTAATGCAATCATGACCACTAGTATTCGATGGATCTTGATCACTACCAGACTGGTCATGGGACTTCAAGTTCATATTTTGATTGTGCTATAAGGGGTTCGTTAGCAAAGCTAGGCCTTGTGCCAAGAATCTTGAAGCTTCCTCAATACGAGGGCACAAGTAAGTGAGGTGATCGTCCTTACATAAATTGCAAGGAAACTTAACCTTACGTTTAGCTTGCTTGTCCCCCCCAGCGTTTCTACCATTCTTGTCATTACTATTAGCATTCTCATTCTTATTCCCACCCTTACGATTATTTTTACCCTTTTTTCTATTCCGTCCAGGCTGCCGGTTACCCTTCTGGTCCGACGATTGCATAGAAAGTACACTCGTTGTTTGGGCGGGTTGAGATGAAGCCATAGCTTGTCCCGAAGCAGATTGGTTGATTGACAATTGAATAACTTGTTTTGCAACCGAATCCATGGGTTTCGCACTTCCACAACCCACAATGCCATCGGCATGTGGTCCAGGTTTGACTTTGGGGTCGAAACTGGAACGCGGAGCATTGGGAATAATCTCATATAACAAACCGGACTGAGCATAGATCAAGTCCATTTCCTATGCCCTAAAAATCACTTGTTCCTCATTGTGCACTCCGGATGTAGAAACATCCTTCACTATATACGGAAATAACGACTTGAGGAAGCACTCGAGGAGGAACTCCGGCGATATAAAGGCTTTAATTAACCTCTTCCATCTATGCCACTCTTGAATGTGATAAGAGATATGTGTGTCTTTATCTTGCCGAAATGTTGACAAGAGTTCAATACCAATGTCATAATAGACTGGTAGCTGGAAGTGATTAAGAAAAGTCATCGTAAGGTCATCGAACAAAGTGAAAGCTCCCCTAGGTAACTCTATATACCATTTCGCGAAAGGCCCTATAAGGGTGCATTGAAATAGTCTCAAATGGATTGAGTCCTGATGTAAGGAATTCAAAGAGCACCATAGGTTCGCTCGGATCCTCTCCCGGTTTGCCCTCGAACTTAGGTATGTCTGAAGGAAGCTTGGTAGGGATAGTCGTCCAAGCCGGGTCATGAGCTATAGGATCATTCTTTAATCTCAGCAAGTCAGGAAGATTGAGCTTCGTGAGGAAAGGGAACCTAGGATGATGAGGTTGATAGACTGTTCCCTGATTCATATAGGTTTTAATACCACCATGGCCTTGGCCATAGTGCCCTCCTCCCATATGACCCATATAGGGTGGCGTGGAAGCACCATAGTGTGGTGGACCTTGACTAGTAGGAGCTACAAAGCCGTAATTAGGAATTTAAGTAGGTTGTTGATACCTTCCTCCATAAGGTGAACCCTATCCATACTGCATGCCATAATAGGGTCCATAGGTTATTGCATGCGATGCCCCATGAGACACTCCGTAGGTAGGAAGATACGCTCTGGAAGTAGGAATATACATACCGAAAGTAGGGATATATGCCCCAGAAGTAGTAACATGACCTCTAGAATCATGAACATAACCTCCCGAAGCAACGGGCGGTACGTAAACTTGAGACACAATCAGTCTAGTCACCGTAGTATGGACCTAACTCGTAGCCATGTGCCGAATTGAAGGACCATGTGAATAAGGTGGAGGGTGCACATTTGAAGAACTAGGGACAGAGGATGAAGGGATCTGAGTAATTAAGTAAGTACTATTACCTATCATCACTTGTCTCGGATCTAGTATTCTAACAGGATCACTAACACTAGACCTAGGAGGGATATGTGATGTAACTTCCACCACTAAGACGGAAGGTGCAATGTGACTAGTGCTCCCAAACCTCTCCGCATGGTAAGGAATGAGAGTGCCCCCAGGCATAGTGTTAGGCTCGAAGTCAGATTCATCATGAAATGCCAAATCATGTGTAGGATAACCAGACATACCATAACTACCATAGCTAGTGCTGGTGGGTTGAAAATGTGTCTCGGCATCCTCTGGCATTCCATACCGGTAACGCGTAAATGGGGAATCAACCCTAGAGTGAGTAGGTCTATCATGCATGGTTCCTATCTCAGAAATCACAATACCTAACTCAGCCAAGTCGGGTTAAGGATAGTAAGTAGGAGTAAACTCCCCATCGTCTACACGAATGGGAGAAGGTGGTTCAGGAATACCTTCTAAATGGTCTCCCATGGTGTGTGAATCAATGTTCGAAATAGTCCGCCTAGACTGTCTAGGTCTCTCTCCCAAAGGACGAGGAGAAGTAGAAGGTGAAAGTCCTGCTAAACGACGAGAATGGTGAGGATCCACACCCGAATCCACAATGACTCAAAAAGTAAAAAAGACTCTCTATTTACGTAAACCCTAGGCCAACTTTCATACACAGAGCAATCACTAATAAAATATAAATCCAAATGCAAGCAAACAAGGGCTGGATAAGTGAGCTCCCAAATGAAGCAAGTATGTCTTGCCTAGGAAAGGCTTGAGACTCCCATACACAATAAGCAAAGGTACGTAACCAATTATTGTGGCCCTCAGCTTCAACGCGTAAAGCGACTGTGTCATCCGACCCCAACCTGGCCAGGAAACCCATAGAATAACCCCTACAAAGTACCCCCTCGATATCCTGGGTAAGGCCACTAAGGTCACCTCAATATAATCAATGCTCAGGTAGACAGTCGCAGGTGGGATTGACCGTATGGGCAGGGTAGCAAAGCCCAAAACTCTCGAAAGAGCCCCCATATACTACTACAATCCTGGAAATATCTTCGGTGCTACTCAGTTATGACTAGGGGTCATACCAATCTATAATCGCTCACATTGCCTCGTGCTTAACGCCCTTTTGAGAGGAGGATCCTGAGAAACACTGGTTATACCAAGGATTTCACACACTCACCTGGAGAGACACATACATGTTGTTGTTTAGTGATCTTGGAGAATTGACTTACAATGAACTATTCCAAGATCCTAAAACCTAAGCTTGTTGGTGCACCCTGTAACCAAAAAGAGTGTAGTTCATTTTAATTTAGCATTGATTTTAATTGGATTTATTACTCAAAAATGGGATATGGTCGTGCAACTAATGGTGTTATGACACAACATGAAGTAAAACGCACACCTAACAATCAATGCAAATGCATTGTGTCCATGAAAACAGGGTATGCTACTACATGAAATGCACAATTTTTCTTCAAATGATGAATGCAAGTTTTCCTATATGAAGTCCTAACTAATACTCCAAAGCAAATCTAGTGCAAGTACAATGCAAAATGCAAAATGCAATGCATGATGATAAGCAAATGTTTTGTATTTTTTGAAATAAAATGAGATGCAAAAAGCAAAAGAATGATTCTACAACCTCTAGACTCTGTAAGCACACATAAACAGCATTCAAGCAAAGAACTAAGGTAAAATAACTCTAATGCACTAATCTCAAACAAAAAATCGAAAATTCCATGACAAGAACCTTCTTAAAAAGAAAAAATTTAGTCTAAAAAAACGTTTTTGGTCAGAAACAGAGGTATAAACAGACTCAGGCAGTGCCAAAGGAGACTCAGCAAATATCATTATTCACCCAGCAACCATTTAACTTCCACAAAAAGGCAAAATCAAAGGCATACGCAACTATTCACAGTAAACCCGTGTGTATACGTGGAAATTGAAGAGAAACCCACGTGTATACGCAACTGTGAGTTAAAAACTCGCGTACAGGAAGAAAGGTGCATAAAATCAAGGCAAATAGACAGGATGAGACAAGAGGAAGAAGGCCTAGAATGGTGGGTGATGAAATGAAGTTACCAATATTCAATGGAAATGGCACTGACAACCCAGAGTAATACTGGTTCTTATGTGAGGCGATCTGGGTCTCCTGACAAACTGTCGATGTTGATGTGAAGAAAAGTCAATTGGCCACTACTCTAAGGGGTCATGCGCTAGAATGGTTCATGAGATTCACACAAATACCATAGGGGGGTACCACGAAGACATTGGATGAGATCCAAACGGGGTTATTTGAAGAATTTAAGAAGTCAAAATCTAAGGCTCAGTATATTACTGAATTGAAGGAGATCAAACAGTTCCCCAATGAGACGATTTGGGACTTTCATTAGTGGTTTAAGACATTGATGGCTTGGGTTAGTTTTTAGATGAACGATATTCAGAACAAGGAATGGTTCATTGCTGCACTTGTCCCACATATCAGACATCCGCTAATGCAGCAAAAGGTTGTGACATAGAGCGAGGCTCTAAAGACCATGATGAAATTGGAGGCATCACTAGTAGGAGACTATGTGGTTGGAATGAACCAGATTCAAGCACAGTTGTCCAATTAAACGCTCCAACTGCAAGATATCAAAAAGGCCAAGGAAGATCACGATGATCTTTGGTGCACCTATTGCCATGAAGGCAGACATACCAAGGACACTTGTCCAATGTTTTAGAATTATTTGTTGTCGGGAGTTCTGAATCCGCTAAGCAATGCTCGTGTACCTTGGTGTCGCATATGTTAGGTCTATGGGAATAGACAGGATAACTGTGATTACATACAGAAGATGGTTACCAAGGCAGAAAATTTGTATTGTACATTTTGTCAGTTAGTTGGACATGACGACAAAAACTGCCACTCTTATGATTTTCTCTAGGAAAGGATGTATAATTCATACTTTGTGAAAGGTGAGGATCCCTAGACAGTGCAAGCACAACTGCAATTAGTACAACTAGCAGCACATGTGCCATATACACCACCACCTCAATTGCAGTTTGTCCCTGCACAACCACAACAATAGTTTATAGCGCAGCCATAGTTTGCACCTCAGCCGCAAATGGTGGTACAACCACAGTATAACCAGGCACCGTGACTACAGTATAATCAGCCACAATATGTTCAAGCTGTGCACTATTTCCAGCAGAAACCTAACCCACCACAGCAACAAATGGTCCAAATGTAGTTTCAGTAAGGAGGAGTCTGAGGAGGATTTCATGGAGGGTTCAGAGGTTGAGGAGGAGGATTTGGCCGAGGAGGAGGACGAGGTCATGAATCAATCCAATGCTACACCTGCTGGGTATTTGGGAATTACCAGAGGGAGTTCCTCCATGCGCAGTGCACTTACTGTGTAGGCAGCGATCATAATGTCAAAAATTTCACTCAGTTGATTAAAAAATGGCAGGTAGGAAATATTCCTCAGTTATAAACTGCACAGAATTAGAATTATCCTGCAAGTACAGAACCAGCTGATAATGTAGAACCAGGTCCCACAACAGACTCAGACCCATAACCCGCCTCAAACACAGAACCAACTGATGAATCAACCGTTGAATAAGGATCCACCTTTGAACATGAATCAAGGATCGACAGTTGCCACTATTCAAGCCGAGCCGCAGATGAAGGATGTCGACGTTGGGATTGTCACTCACCCAAGTGCAACAACTAGAGACGATGGACCATGGCTACAAGTTCGAATCGCTGGTAAGAAGAAGGTCGCATTTGATATTGCGACAGAGAAATATACCTTCTTCGATGGAAATAATGTAATCGGGTGAAATCCGGGTAAGTTACCAATTGTTGATATGCCATTTGCTTTCGATCCATCTGTAGAGGTTGCACCATTGCAGTACCATGGTACCTTGTGGATTTTTTTTAAATTTGTCTATCGTTGGTAAGGGACTCTAACACCCTTGTCAATATTGAGACATTATTCCACCACCCAGGTAAGAGAGTGAAGGATTACCCTGTGAATTCCTTGCAAAAAAAGAATATAGGTAAGGAGATGAGGATGAATATCCAAATTCGAGTTTATGATGTTGACTCGGTCATTCTGGATCTTGGATCCGATGTAAAAATTTTAACCAAGCAAACATGGTAGTTGTTGGGAAATCCAACATTGGGATGGTCATCGGTACAGCTGAGACTAGCAAACTAAGCGAAGGTTCATCCCATTGGTCGTGTTTCAAACTTGGTTGTCGACATTGAAGGTATGAAAATGCATGTTGATTTTGATGTGATAGAAGTTGTAGAATATAGTGGTTCCTATCTCACACTGCTAGGGATTGGATGGGCTAATGATAGCATGGCAGTTATCAACTTCAAAAACCACATTATGACATTTGAAAACCAGAATGTTAGGGTCATTTCTCTGTTACATTGAAATATTTCACTCTTGATCCATGTGTCAACCCTTTTCCTAATCCCCAAGTTTCTCTCTACTAAAGTTGACTGAGGCTGAGGTTTTTTCTTGCCTTTTTTCCCTCTCTAGGAAGGTAGATGCCTTTATTGTTTCATACTAGGTGCGTCAAGGGAACTTTTCCCCTTCATGCTAGGTAACCCGCTAACTGACACTCTGTCTCCCACTGCTAGGAGCGTCGATGGCAGCTTTTCCCTTCCTACTAAGAGCATTGGTGGTGTTTTGAGGGAAAAAAATGAAGATTCAAGACCCTTCTCGAAGGTGGATGGGGTCGACCTCTATCCCTATTATTTAGGTGAGGTGGCATTTCAGTTCCTAACCTATACGGAAGATCCCTTTGATCCCTCCTCCTAATCCTTAACCTATTATATCCCTTTAGCCTTATAAATTGAACCCTCTCTCCATTTGGAAGGGAGGAAGCACTATGGTACTCTTATGCTAGTGGAATTTCTAGGTGATCTCTATTATTCTTTGCAGGATTGGCTTTGGCTTGGATTGTTGGATGGAAGATTGCAACATTAAGGCTAGGTTGTAATGTTATTTCCCATGTAATTCTATGTATATCCTTGATTACATTAATACAAATCTCTTTCCATAAACGTTGTTGTGTTGATGATGTTTATAGCTTTCTTCCTTAACTGTTAGATTAGAGCAATTATATGTTTGGATATGCATATATTGTTTGCTTGTTTCCACATGCTTGATAGGGTTTTGCAACTGTAGATCTAAAGATTCTAGAGCTTGAATCAAGAAAGAGAGAAGAGGATATGTGAATATTAGGTAGGTGATCTATCTGTTCTTTTGCATTTCTGATTGATCTAGGACAGTAGATTGTATTCTATATTTGATTTGTTCTAGATCATCCAAGAAAGAGAGAAGAGGATATGTGAATATTAGGTAGGTGATCTATCTGTTCTTTTGCATTTCTGATTGATCTAGGACAGTAGATTGTATTCTATATTTGATTTGTTCTAGATCATCTTGGACTAGGGAGATATGGATTAATTATGATTGACTAGATTTATCTGATAACATTCTCCTATGGACCCTCAGGAAGGACGGCAATATATTGAACCTGTAAAGGATGAAGTCGGGAGAAGTTGGGATCATGCTTATAACATCTCTGAGGACTATATCCATCCTACTGTCAATGGTGAACTTGGATGGTGCAGTGCAAGTTCTGCATCCTCCAACTCTGACGATGCTCTAGAAAATTGGTAGAATTGATTGCATGAGGTATCATTCAGAAAATAGGGGTTGAGTACATAGTCTCTCCGGCATGTTGCGACTGATACTGTCGATTTGCACATTTATGAAGGACTGCTGAGACTATCAAACTTCTTTTAGGAATTTGAAGAGAAATTTTTTGAACTGCAAAGGATACTGTCTCTTGATGTAGCATTGAAGGCTACTCCAGCTCGATGGTGAGTGACACACAAATAGATGATCCATGACTGGGAACGGTGCCGCATATTGATGATGGTCTGATTTTGTGATATAGAGTTCTATCATGCTGGGAGATATGACAGATGATATGATCCCACCAGACATTTAATCGAGTGTCAGACTCTATGGGCGTCGGGACCCAAGGATGAATGGGTCCATGCTTTTGTTCACACTATGGAAGAAATGCCGAGATCCTAGTATGTGGCGGCAAAGTTGTGTAGGACTATCACCACTTGGGAAGAGCTATCTGTTTTTTTTGCACAGACATTTAGTTTTCAGGACATCAAACCATAGTTATGCAATGCTTTACAAATCATCCGCGACGTTGTACTCAAGGTCACCCCTATCACTTATCTAGTTGATCCACATGCACATTGTTCAATTCAGTCTATGATGGCCTGTTACAACTTGTTGGGGGTACTTGAATATGATGATGAGCTGCAGAATGTTAATATTCCAGAGTTCGAACGAAGCTATGATGTAGCATCCCCCGACATATCAACAGACTCGATGAATCATCCGTTGAAGATTCAGAAAGTTAACATTGGGTTGGCAAAGAACCTGAAATTTGCCAATGTCAGAGACTACTGGGATGAGGAGACCATGTCTAGGATCATGGTCCTGCTACATGCAAATCTGGGACCTTTTTTCGACATGATTTTCAAAGATGAAGGGAATTTTAGGAGGCTTGGGGGAGATGAAAATCATGTTGAAACCAGATGCCAAACTGGTGCAATAGAGGCCGTATCGACTGAATCCATGATACAAGGATCATGTGAAGGCCAATATTGACTCGATGCTTGATGCATGGATAATTGAACCTATGGAAGAACCCGAGTGAATAAGTCCTATGGTAGTCTAGGACAAAAAGATAGAATAAATCCTCATTTGCGTCGACTTAAGGAAGTTGAATGATGCATGTGTACATGATTCAATCCCAACCCCTTTTACAGATGAAGTTCTTGAAGGTGTAGGCGGCCAGGAGATGTATTCTTTCACAGATGGCTTCTCTAGATACCACCAAATCTGGATTATGAAGGAGGATCATTATAAGACTATGTTTGTCACTGAGTGGGGTTGTTTTCAATATACAGTCATGCCATTTAAGCTGAAGAATGCACCAGCTGTATTCTCTCGTGTAGTTGTCATTGTATTTAAATATTTTATTCAAAAGTTCCTATAGGTGTATATGGACAATTGGACTGTCTATGGCCTGATTACGGACCATCTGGACAACCTGCGGCTAATGCTGAAAAGGAGTCGACAGCATCAAATCACCTTGAACTCTAAAAAGTGTATTTTTTGTGCACCATTTGGCATGTTACTGGGACACATTGTCTGCAATGAAGGTCTGTTGGTCGACCCGATAAAAATCACACTAATCCTCAGTCTACCACCATCGACTAATGTCAAAATGCTTTGGGCCACACTTGGGCATACTGGATACTATCGCAATTTTATCAAAGGATATGTTGCGATTACCACCGCTATGGAGAAGCTGCTAAAGAAGGATGCAACCTATGAATGGACTCATAAATGTCAAGGAATTTTTGACACTTTGAAAGCCAAGATGGCCTCGGATCCCATACTGGTTTTTCCTAATTGGGATAAGGAGCTTCATGTGCACATCGATGATTCCTCTATCATGCTAGGGGTCGTTCATGCGCAACCAGGTGAGGGATACCTGGATCACCCGATTGCATATGCCAGTAGAAAGTTGTCTTTTGTTAAATGAAATTATACAATGACGAAAAGGGAAGGCTTGGCGATGGTTTATGCATTGCAAAAGTTCTAGCACTACTTGTTGGGAAAACATTTCAATATGTTCACTGATCATTCTGCGTTGCAATACCTAGTCAATAATCCTATGTTGGGGGGGAATATCCGTCGATGGTTGTTACTCTTCTAGGAGTTTGATTTTGAAATAGTTGTGAAGCCAGGACGATTGAATGCTGGCCCTGATCATCTGTCTGACATCGAGAATGGGGAAGAACTGACCAATATTGATGATGGATTACCAGATGCACAATTATTCCGTGTTGACATCGCGGATGATCACTATGCACCAATTCTTTAGTTTCTGGCCACTGGTATCGCCCCAGAGGACATGTCAACTACCCAGAAGAAGTAGCTGGTCATAAAAGCTTCTGATTTTCAACTAATTGTGGGACAGTTATATAAGCTTGGACTGGATGAAATCCTATGACGGTGTATTTTACCGCATGAGAAGGGTCCCATTCTCGAAGAAGCACATACAGGAATTGTGGGAGGTCACTATGGAGGTCGAGCTACTGCACGAAAGGTGTTGTGCGCTCGACTATGGTGGTCTATGTTACATAACGATGTTGCAGAATATGTAAGGAGATGCGACATCTACAAGCATGTCGGTAAACCATCACGGTGGGATGATATGCCACTAGTACCGCAGGTGACTCTGCAACCATTTGGTAAATGGGTTGTGGATTTTGTGGGTTCGATTAATTCAATAGAGAAGTGGACTAATGTGTGATACATCATTACTACAATCGACTATCTCACTAGTTGGGCAGAAGCTGCACCAGTTATGGATTGTATTGCTGCAACGATGGTGAGATTCATCTTCGAAAACATTGTGACAAGGTTTGGGCGTCCTAGGATCTTGATGAGTGACTAGGGAAGTCACTTCATCAATCAGATTGTGAAAGTGATAACTGACGAATTGCAGGTGCAACACAAGAGGAGTACACCATGTTGTTCAGGATTAAGCACCCTTGTAACCTAATGTCTGGGGTTACCAACTTACTACTAACCTTGCATACAATCAGCTTTACCAGAGAATGGAAATGGAATAGGAATAAAGTCTTGACTTACCCAATAACCGACGGTTGGTCCAGTCTTGATATTCTCCCACTCCTCTTCTCTCTAAAGCTTCCAGGGATGCACCTCTTTCACCTGCAAAGAGAAAATCCTTCAAGTAATATCTCATGATAGCCAAGCTTACAGAAATCTGCCTAAGATCAACCTTATTCAGCTTCCAAGGTGAATTTTATGAGCAAACCACAGGTGTAGCTATGGGATCCCCCCTCTCACCCATTGTTGCAAACCTCTTTATGGAGAAATTTGAGAGAGAAGCCATGGACTCCTATCCTTTAAAACCTTCAAGATGGAAAATGTACGTGGACGACACGAATGTGGTGTGGCCACATGGTGAAGATAAACTCAGGAAGTTCCTAACACTCCTAAATAGTTTCTCCCCCAACATCAAATTCACAATGGAACTTGAGGAAAACAGGAGCATCCCATTTCTAGATGTCCTCCTTACAAGAAAAGAAGATGGCACTCTGGGACATGAGGTGTTCCATAAAAAGACACACACGGATAGCTACCTCCACGCAGACTCCCACCACCATCCTTCCCAGAAGATAGGTGTTCTCAATACTCTAGCAGTGAGAGCCTCGAGGATCGCAGATTCGGAACATATTGAAAAAGAGAAAGACCACCTTAAAGAAGTCTTCACAAACATAGGTTACAAACCCAAGGTCATCACGAAGACCCTCGGAAAAACCCACAACAAGAACCTCATGGGTGTGAAAACCGCTGACAACAAGACCACCACCAACCCATGAGCTTACTTACCGTATATACAAGGGGTGACTGATAAGATCGCTAGAATTCTCAACAAGAACAACATCATGACTTCATTTAAACCCCTAGAGACCATTAAGAAAACAATGAGATCCGTTAAAGATCCAGTTGATCATACACAATTCAGAGGGGTTTATAAGATCCCTTTCTCGTGCAAGATTAGCTATATAGGTGAGATGGGATGTTCTTTCCACACACGGCTAAAAGAACACGGGGCAGACATTAGAAAAGAATGTGTCCGTTCCTCAGCCCTTGCGGAACATGTAGCCAAAACCAAACATCACATTTTCCTGGAAGACACCATTATCCTCGCGAAAGAAGACCACTACTTTAAAAGAAAATTTAGAGAGGCCTTAGAGATTACCAAACTCCCACACAACCTAAACAGGGATGGTGGCCTCGAGGTGAGCACTAGTTGGCTTCCATCTATTCTCAATCGGAAAACCCACTCTGTCCCTTAACCATTTTTTTTCTACCCCTTTTCCTCTTTCAAGCCCCTTCCCCCTTTTCTCCTTTGTCCTCCTTCCTTGTCCTTAATTAAAACCTTAATTTAAAATACCCCAAAATTTAATATTAAATTTGAAAGGTCATTTTATAATTAGTTTAAAAACATTTAGGGTTTTAAATTAATTTAAATTCAACCTTTTAACCTTTAAAATTCCTTTTAAATCTTTAAGAAATTTATTTAAAATTGAATTCAACCTTTAACTTTTTAGACCCCTCCTTATCCTAAAATTAACCTAAAAAGATTCTCCCTAGGTTTAGACATATTAGCAGGCATCAAAATTAAAATAAAATAGGCTATTAATATTAATAAATTTAGTGACTTTAGGATTTAAAATTATTATCACGTTTGAAAATTTGTTATTAGTCATATTAAATTTAAAAACTTTTAGGTTTTAAATTTATTATTAAGTTTTTTAAAACTTAATAAATCCTATTATTAAGCTATAAGAACACCTTTCAATGAAAATTTAATTATAATTAAAATTCACTAATATATTTAATAACTGTAGGTTTTTAAAAAATTTATGAAGGTTTTTAAAATTGTTACTAATAATAATAAATTTAGAAACTTTAAGGTCTTTAAATTTATTAATAATAATAAATTTAAGCGTTAGGGTTTTAAAGGGTTTTTCCAACCTTTAAAACCCTTTAAAACCCTATAATTAAGCTAATTGATCACCTTGCAATAAAATTTAGTTATAATTAATATTAAAATTCATTAATAATAACAAATTTAATAACTTTAGGGTTTTTTGAATTTAGGATTAGGTTTTTAAAATTGATTATTAATAATAATAAATTTAAAAACTTTAAAATTTTTTAGTTTTATTACTAATGTTTTTTAAAAGTGCTATTAATGATAATAAATTTATAACTTTAGGGTTTTAAATTTTTGGGCATTAAGTAGTTTTTTAAGAATCA
>LPNX010698355.1:2459-69399 GCA_001517045.1 Pseudotsuga menziesii
CATTAATGAGGTGCCTCCTCCTCAACAAACTGCTCCATCATCACATAAGACCTAAGATCCAAGGAAATTCTCATAAAAGGTACACTCGCCGAATAGCTCCTAGGTGGATATGGTTAAAAATAGTAAAGAAGCTTCTCAAGGCGCGAGCTCCTTATCTCCCTCCTTATCCTCCTCTAAAGGATCACTTGGTGATGGTGGGTCGATCCCCCCTTCTTCCATGAGGGACAAGAAATTGAACCGATACCTTAGAGAGAAGGATGAAAACAAAGAACTAGAACTAGGAAGGCAGAGGAGCATAGAGGATACACATTTACTATTAAACTCTAAGCAAGTCATGGGGGGAAATTCATAGGGAGAGTCTCGGGAAGGACCTCAAGCTCATAAAAAATAATGAAAGTGGTCTCCTGGAACTACAGAGGTTTAGGGGGTTCGAATAAAGTGGATACTCTAAAAGCTATCGTTATCAAAGAATCATCGGATGTTTTGCTAGTCCAGGAGACTAAAATGAATTCAAGAGAGTCCTTAAAAATCTCTCCACAATTTTGGAAAAGTAGTTCTGGTTTAGCTATTAGTTCCAGAGGAGCTTTGGGAGGGATAACTACTTTTTCGAATTCCAATAAGTTCTCTATAAAATACTTCAAAGAATCTAGTTTTTGGCTTCTAATTGAACTACACGAGGAAAAAAAGGATACTCCTTGTTTTTTCTGTAATGTATATGGTCCGACTCACTTCAGGGATAAGGAGACCTTTTGGGTTTCACTCATCTCTCTGCGAGACGAACTAGATGGACAAGACTAGGTTATAGCTGGAGACTTTAATACAACTAGGGCCCAATCAGAAAGAAGATGAAGAACGTTGGTGCACGATTATTTTGGGGAAACACCGGAAGATTTGATGGCTAGCCTAGACTTAGTGGTTCCTCTTTTGAGAAATGAAAGCTTCACTTGGAGTAATAGACGAATCGGTCCAAGTCATATTGTTGCAAGGTTATATAGCTTTCTGGTAAGCTCTTATCTTCTTCAAAAATATCTCCTTCTAGTTTTTTTAACTCTTCCTTTTGCATTGTGAGATCATAAGCCCATTTCTCTTTCCTTAGAAATGCTGGAAAATTTGGCCCCAAACCCTTTTCATCTTAGCCCTTTTTTGGCTTAAAGAAAAGTATGTGATGAGTTAAATTCAAAATACCTGGAACCAACCAGTATTGGGGTCATCTAGTTATGTATGGGAATCTAAGCTTCGAGTGGTTAGATATGCATTAAAAATTTGGGTCAAGAAAAAAGATAACTTTGAAGGTCCCCGTCATCAGATGAAAGTCTCCCTCAATGAGATGGCTTCTCAACAAAAGAAAATGGAAACAAGGGAAATCTTCCTAGCTTCCTTAAATCAAGAAAAGGAGATAAATTTGAAAACTCTTAGAGCTCCTAAAAGGGAAGAAGAGGAGTGGAGGGTAAAATCCAAACAATTGTGGCTAAAAGCTAGTGTCAACAAAACTAAATATTTTCACAAGCAGACCAAAGCATGGTTGTGTAAAAATGTAATCAAGGAGCTCAAACATGGCAATGGGCAGAAAGTGGAAGGCCAAGATGCTTTAAAGGATAACATTTTTTACCATTTTTGCTCGCTATACTTTGACAATGGAGAAACTGACTTGGAAGCGTAGGCTAACTTTTATTCTTCCATTCCTAATATTATTTCATAAAAGTACAATGAATACATTTTTAAATTGATTCCAGAACGTGAAATCATTGATGCTATTTGGACACTTCATCCTGACAAGGTCCTTGGGCCTGATGGGTTCACTATAAATTTTTTCAGATCATCCTAGGATATCATAAAAGAAGACCTCTTCAAT
Organism: Pseudotsuga menziesii; assembly: GCA_001517045.1. Lineage (NCBI taxonomy): Eukaryota > Viridiplantae > Streptophyta > Pinopsida > Pinales > Pinaceae > Pseudotsuga > Pseudotsuga menziesii. Next base: position 4,312 of record LPNX010698355.1, read on the forward strand.
ATGCTTAACTGGACCAAAAACAAGGATAAAATTGGAGGAGCCACTAATTCTTATTTTTTGGAATTAATTCCTACAGCGGAAAAAACGTTGTTTATTGATGGTTTTAGGCCTATTTCCCTTTGCAATACCTCATATAAGATCCTCATGAAAATAATTGCTTCTAGATTAAAAGGTTTGATGCCCTGAATTATCTCTAAATCTCAAGGTAGTTTTGTGGAAGGGCGACAGATCCTGGACAACATAATCGTTGTTCAAGACGTCATTCATACAAGCATTGGAAGAAAGCAGGCTGGAATGGCCATTGATCTTGACATGGAGAATTCCTTTGACATAATTAATCATAACTTCCTATTTGGAGTCATGCAAAAGCTGGGATTTTCCTTTGAATTTATAAGATTGATAAAGGCATGCCTTGGAAATCTGTGAATTGCTCCTCTAGTGAACGGAATACCTACTATTTTTTTTCAAGTTTCTCATGGTCTAAGGCAAGGATGTCCTTTATCTCCTTCATTATTCCTTTTTGTTGTTGAACCATTAAACAAAAAGTTTCAGATCCTACGGGACCAAGGATATCTTATTGGCTTGAATATCGCTAGAGGAGTAAGGGCTGTAAATAATGCTCAATTCGTCAATAACACAATTCTTTTGGGTGGTGCTTCAGTTGTCTGTTGGGCTTAGGGTAGACCCGGGTTTGATACTATTATCTTTGCACCAACAAAAAGACCCACAGTGTTGGCCCTTTCGGCAACAACCTGCGAACAGGTTGCAGTCTCACCCGAAACAGCTATGGGGTGCCGCAGAATCAGGTTTCTGCAAGCAGAAGAGGGATATTACTATACCTTTAGCCTTAACAACAAATATTTATACAAAATAGAGCTTTGACATTCACTTAAATAGCTTCGCAGTTTAGATAAAAGACGTTTCTTGCTTAACCCTTAACTGGGAATTCACAGCGAAGTTAATATTTTACAGTTATCTTACTTTATCATTCACCTACTTATCAACAGCATAAAAACATAACAGAAACAACACAAAAGAACCACCACAACACAAGATATAACGTGGTTCACCCCTAGTGTAGGGGCTACGTCCACAGAACTGTGTTTATATTCAACTCTTTACAAAATCACAGTTCTGATCTGTGCACTCAGTTGCAGATCCTCTTAATCACCCAAAACTGCGCACTTAGCTACAGATATGCGCACTCAGCTGCAGAACCTTTCTTACAAAAACCCTCTGCGCACTCAGCTGCAGAGGTCGTCCACGCACACAACTGGAACTTAACCTTAAACCAAAATAGGACTTCGCCTCAATTTATCATCATAATAGAACCTACTATAACCTTACTTGAATCCTTTACATGAGTGCCTTATTTATACAAGTGCACTATTACAATATCATGGACTTAAACCATGGGCACCCGCAAATCATGGGACATTTACAAAAAGAGGGACTTTGACTCAACCCCGACACCCCTAAGACTATTTTGAGTCGCAACTCTGCTTACAAGCTTCCACAAAAACCGTGGAGTTACCAAAATTAATGGCCGTTAAGGCGAGCACCCAAACAGGCCCCTAAGACTCAACAGTGTCCCGTCCCGGGACACTTTGCTGCTTGTCTGGTGGGAGAATCTTGTTGGCGAAGATAATAAACTGCTTCTTTGAGGCCGTGCATGATATCGTTGGCTGCTTGCTCCTTCTCCACCAACTCCTGCAATGCTGTTGCTGATGCTTCGCTAGCCTTTTCCTGTGCAAATGCATCATACTCCTTCAGAACTTTGAGCTGGCTGTCCGCATCAGTACTCAACTCCAAGGCCTCGTTGACAAGGGGCTGCATAGAATTTTCCAGCAGTGTTGATTTCATTCTACACGACTCAATTTCCTGCTGGAGTTCCTTGCTTTGCTTTACCTTGAGCATCTTCTGCATAGGAGGCAGAGTCTTAATTTCTGCTTTCACTGCATCCAGCTCTGTTTGTTGCTGCTTGATGGTTTCTTGCAGCTTTTCTACTTCTGGATTGTCCTGCAGGTTGGCCTAGGCGTCGACGGTTTCCTCTAGCAGTTTTGCTACGCTGCTCACAAGATCTGAGATCTTTGTTGCTGAGGCCTTAATATCTCTGCGGCGCTGCTCCCTGACCTCTGGTGGGCTCTCCGGAATGATGCGAAGTTGAAGCTCCGCAATCTGAGCCTCATGTTCTGCTTTGAGCTTCTCTATTTCACTGCGAGACTGCTGTGTGTAGTCTTTCAGCTTGGCGATTCTTTGCTCCGGCTCTTCCTCAGCCTGCATGTCGAAGTCAAAAAGACTTCGACACACCTCATCCAATACTCACGCCAATGTGATCTGCTTACGTTCTGCGTCCCTCTTCCTCTGCTCCGCTTCCTCCAACTGCGTTGCGAGGCTCTCACTCTGCTTCATGGTATTTTCCAACTGCCTATGCAAGAAGCTATCGCGTTCTTGGATCTCCCTCATGATTGCCAATTGACAAAGGTGCAGCTCCGTCATAGACAACTTGGTGTAATCTATCCCGACTGTCACGCTCATCTCCGAGCGAGACGCTGCGTCAGTTATTATGAAGGCTGCACTTGATACTTGTCCTCTGTTATCTCTAGCTAGCCATTGTCTTGTGTCTAGCTGCGCGCTTACTGGGACACTGCTTGCTGCAGCGCCAGTCGCTGATTTTTCTGCTAGCGTCTTAAGTTCTGCAACTCGCTGCGCTACGCCAGTGAGCGCATCAAGGTGCGTAGCTGCAAACTCTTTCCATTTGCTGGTTAATGCCTCTATAGATTTTTTCAGCGCCTGATCAAGATCCTCAATCGTCAAAGCAGGCTCTTCCATGATATTCATACCCTTCAACGCCTTAGCTTTCTTCCTGGGCTGAGGCTTAGCAACTCCCTCTGCCTCTGGCGACTTGCGCTTATCTAGGCGATTGGGGTCTGAGATTGTCTTGACCGATTCTTCCTCTTCTTCATCACCTCCACCATCTCCACTTTGGTCACCTTCACTTTGCTGTGACTCACTTTTTTCTTCGCTTTCTTCGAGTGGGTCATTCTGCTGCGTCTAACTAGGGCCAGCGCCGACATTGGTGACTGGAGGGATTGGAATGTTGGGCTTTGTCCCTGCGTCCTTCAGCCATTTAGCTGGTCATTACTGAACTACTGCGAGGATGTCTTCTTGGGTCACCACATATGGCAACTTTCAGCATGCATGTTTATTATCTGCGCGGGCCTGGATGAAGACATTGTGCATGTCGGCCTTGAAATTGGCCACTGCCGCATACTGAGAAAATAGGTCATTGCTAAGCCGCGGTGTTTGCAGGATCTCATAGGATATGTTCATGGCATAGAAGGCGAACACATAGTTCGTTATCTACTGGGATGCTTTGTCCTGCGACACCCAAAGAGATGCGTACCTTGCTGTGCCAGGCATGTTCGGAGGCACATCAACAAACTGCACCTCGGTAGTTCTTTCCATCCTACCAGTGCAATAAGCACTATCAGCCATGAATAGTGAAAAGGTCTACCTTTCTCCTGCGCATCGCAGACATCTTCAAGGAATTCCTTGGCAATGTACTCTGCCCATTTGTAACTGTAGCCTTCGGCACAGTTCGTAGAAATACTGACGATCGGGGCAGATACTTCATTCGGTCTGCACTTCCGCATTAGCTTGCATGTTAAGAGCTCTGCGGCGAATCAAATGTTTTGATGCTGAATGATCGAGGTTTGATACCCTCGCTTTCCTTTCGTCAGCCCGAAGCATTCCTTCATGCTCTGTGCTAGCTTCGCGTCTTCATGTTTTCCCATAAACTCAATGCTAGGATCAGGCCCTTCCTTCGGCAAGCCCATAATCCGGTGAATGAGTTCTCCATTGATGGTGATTTTCTAGTTTCCTATCCATAGGTGCCCATCATGCAACAACACCAATAATTACTTGACCACCACGGTCACCTGTTTGCTGCAACCAAAGTGGGGAACGTTGAGCATCTTTAGCAAGGCAGCTTGCTCCAAGCCAGCAGCCCACTGTTTCACTTCTAGCAATGTCGCTCCAGTCTCTGGATAGTGGATAGAGTGCAAGTATGTTCCAGGTGTGAACTGTGGGAATTTCCCACGATCATTTGTATCGTGGTCTATGTACTTTAGCCGGTCTATTTTCTCTGTCATTGTCCCGACCAACTGCACACCCTGTGGCAGCGAAGGGGTGCATAAAGTGAACTTGGCGTTCCGTCGAGGTGGCTGAACTCCTGGTCGAACAGGTGGAAGATATGGTGGATGCTGCGATGCAATGTTCTCATCCCCTTTAGCTGGGATCTTTGTTGAACCAGAAGGATTCATCTTGGGATCCTCTGGTGTTTTCCCTGATTGCTTGTGTCTGTCTTCATTCCGCTTAGAACGAACTTCAGGCTTAAACTTCTTCCTGGTAGATCGTGTCTGCATTGGCTGAGTCGGTGCTGGAGGAGTCTCTTCGCGGGGTGCAGATGTAGGTGGGTTGCTCATAAGGTTCTGCAGACCCCCAGACCCCTTAGTTCAAATTTTCTTAATAATTCCTTAACTTCGCGATCAGCTGACATGGACGTAATTGTAAAACTCAAGAAAATGTGTAATGCAAAATTCACAGGGTTGGGTGTCTTCTTATAGAATCCAACGAACAAATCTGCCATAATTGTGCATTGAAGACACCAAATCTAACAGAGATCTTGTCCAACCGGCGGTAGATTTCCCAAAATCTCATAATTACAGGTAGTTAATACAGTTAATGTACCGGCGCTGCCAAATCTGATTTTTCCCAACGGTCGCATTTTAAGCTCCGACATAGCTTTCCTTCTTCGGCACAACCAGTAACTTTGGCTGTGCCACAATAAGGACCTTTGACATTTCCTGGCATCGGTTTCGACAGAGCTTCGAGCTTCGACACGCGACAAAATGTCTTCCACAGCCTCAATGATTCCTACAGCGAGCATCTTATCTAACTTCATCCTGACTTTTTCTTTGTACTTGGGGTTCAACCTATAAGGGAGCTATTTCACAGGCTTCGCATCAAGTTTCAAAGGGATTTTTATCACTCCTATATCACCAAGGATACCTTTCATTTCTGAGAACTTCGTCGGAAATAAGTCCTGGTACTCATGGAGAAGTTGGGTCACTTTGCTCACCATTTCTTCGTCCTAATAATCTCCAATGGTAGCATACTTAGGAATTTCTTCTGATCCAATGTTTACTTTCCTTGTTCTCAAGGGATGAGTCACTTCAGGTGCTTCGACTGCTGGTCCATGTACTTCACAGTGTCCTTCTGACTTAGGAATGTTAATGTTGTGCGGGTCATCATCCTCGTCAATTGCGAGGTTATAGAATTCTACTGCATTAGCTTCTTATTCCTTCCAATCAGGTTGGTACTCTGCTATTTCTTTATCATCAAACACCTTAGTATGGATTAATCTAACAGCTGTGTCCAAAGCAGGGAAAACCTCATTAATAGCAAATGTGAGCACAAAACTATCAACAAGACTATCCCAAATTATAGTGCCATGGCAAAGCTCCACCTCTGCATACCAGTTCTTTGCTACAGGTTCCAGAGTGTGTATAAACCTATGTACCCATTCTTCACGAGGTACATGCTTCCATGCTTCGTAGCACTGCTCCAAATGTTCCTGAGGGTTAGTCTTACCATTAAATCTGCTTTGCACCTCCCGAGGTTGATCCATGAATCTCAGGCGAAGGAACTTTTGACAAGCTCCCCAACTAGGGATATACTTTTTATGACCATTCCACCATTTGGAAGCTGTGCTCTAAATACTGAATCTAGAGTCTCCATTTTCTGTGAATCTGGTACCTGCTCTGAGAATTGCAGAATAAAATCTTCGGGGTTTGTCAAGCCATCAAAAATAGGTAAGACTCTCGTATGTGAGCCAAGCCATCTAATAGACTTGGTAATTCTTGCACATCGATGTCCATGTAGTTCATAAAGTGTATTCTTCCAATTCTCTAAGCCTTCGTCTGAATCAGTCACTCAAGAACTGTCACACTTCCAATCCATTATACCTTTAGTAGTAGGGTTAACATAGTCTTCTTCTTTAGCTGTGATGTTGTCAATATGATCCAAAACATCCTGATCTTCATCTCTGACTGGCTCTGTGTACCTTTCTCCTTGACAGGGGTCCGAGGGTACTATGACTCTCAATCCTTTTCCTTCAAAAGTCATCTGCCTGTTCTTAAGGTTGATTACTGTAGAATTCTCTATTGCCCATTCAATTCCTAGCTACGCTGGATAGGGGTTGTTATCATCAATTATTTCAATGACTTCAAAATCTGCTAAGGTACTAAGTCCATCAATGTCTACTAGGACACTAGGGAATCTTCTACGGATTAGCTAATCTCAACTATATAGGGGACCATTCAAGGGTAGGTTTTCCCATTTCTTCCCATGTCTGCTTAGTTAAGACATTTACTTCTGAGCCCAAGTCTAAAATGATATCAGTCATGTCATACTCTCCTATCTGAGCATGCAATCTCATTTCTCTTCCAGTCCTTCTAACTCTATTAACAGTTTTTTCTTTACCAGAGCTTTGCTGAGGTTCGCAAGAAGTAATAACTTTCTGTAACTCATTTAAAGCATTCTGATTCCTTAAGAGCTTCATACAACTCTGTAAAAATGATGATAGTGTACTTACTTTATCCGTCGAAGCTTCTTGAGACTATAACTGCTGTTGATGCTGTTGCGCAGGTGCTACTGATGTGCTCGGATCAGCAAAGTCTTTTTTGGCTTCCATAAATGTTTCTTTTTCTCTTCCCACATCGAAGGTTGGAACTTTCTCTGGGGTCTTACGAACCCAAGCCTTGTCAAGCTGTTTCTCCTTATTTTGCACTTGCATCGTAGCTCCACTCCTTGTAACAACGTTAATGGCTGGGACAGGTCTTTGCTCTATAGCAGTCATCTAAATATTCTGGGTAGGAGCACCATTTCTTTCTTGTATCTTGGCTATCAGCTGTGGGCATTGCTCAATGACATGATCTACTGCTCTTCAATATCGACATGTCGTTGTTGGGTTCTGACAGTCTCTAGCTACATGTCCTGCCTGATTACAGTTATAGCAAACAACCTGGCCTTGACCTCTTCCAAGCATACCACCATGACCATGACCTCTAAAACTACCTCGACCACTGCAGTAACCATATCCATCATTGCCTTGTGCATCGTTTTGTACCCTATAAGCATCATATGTTCGCTCTCTCATAAGGTCAAAGCTGCGACATTCATCTTCATTGTGTCCAACTGACTTACAGAACTTGCAATAGGGATTCTTAGGTACTTGAACATATCTCTGCAGCAGATGGCAGTCTTCAGGTCGATGCTGGCCAGTTGTTCTACAAATTTCACAATATAGAACATTAGGGTTAAACGGGTTTGGCGCACTAGTATTCAGGTAATTTCTTAACGCAGGACACTGTTCCTTGTCGTGACCTTCTATCTTACATCGTGTACACCAAACCTCTTCTCGAAGATATTTCCCTTTTTTCATGTTGCGCAGCTCCAAAACCATTTCTGCTAACTGTGCTTGTATTTGGGCTATGCCAGAATTGTCTTCGACAGGAGCTGTTTCAAGTTTCGTAGCAATTTCCAAAGCTTCTTGCTGATCAACAACCTTCTGTTGCATAAGTGGAGTCCTGATATGAGGTAATAGGGCTGCAATGAACCATTCTTTATGCTGCGTTGGTCCAATAGTGAAACTAACTTGATCTAGCAGAACTTTGAACCTCTGATCAAAGTCCCAAACTGATTCACCTCGCCTCTGCTGAATCTCTTTCAGTTCAGTTATACACTGTGACTCTGATTTAGGCTTCTTGAACTCTTTGATCATTGCTGTTTTAATATCAGCCAAGACATGGTTCTGAGTACTGGAAAACTTCATAAACCAGGTCAAAGCTCGGTCTCTAAAAGAAGTGACCAGCTGCGCTCTTCTTATATATTGATCCATAATGTTCTTAGCAGTCCAAACAGCTTCACATAAGAACCAAAACTGTTCTGAATCCTCTGATCTAGTTCCTTTGAAGACTAGGAGCTTGATATCATCATTCATATGGGCCATAGTGGATCAAGGCAGGGGAGAAATTACTGGGAAAGACTGACCTGCGACAGGAATACTCGGGCTAGGGTTACTTTCAGACTACGACGGGTTCTCAGGGGTAACAGATCTGCGCTGTGGAGTTATAGGAGGGTTTCTAACAAAAGGGGTTTCTTCAGATTCAGGGTCTTCTGGACTTAATGGGGAATAATCGATATTCTGGCCTAGGGTATAGGATTCAAGGTTTCTCTTGTATCTTTTACCGCTTCGCAGCAAACCACTTTGCTTGTCGAAGTCACTTTCACCTCCAAACATAGGTTAGTAGCAATAATTCTAGCATTATGATTCTATAAGTAATATGCCTTTCTCAGCCAATAGCATTTTAATTTTGTAGACTAAATGAATTCAAGTACTTACCCCTTGGTCCTTTAAAAAACTGTCGTCCAGCTTCGCTGAAGGAAGTACTTGTGTCGATGGCAAACTCCGTCACAAATGCTTCAAGGGTTCGCATTGTCCAGAAATCAACAGCTCGTGATATCGTGTTGTTCGCTCTTTTCAAAATGTTACTTCTTGCGGGGGTCCAGTCAGGAAACTGATCTTCCTTGAAGTTTCTCTTTCGTTCTGTCAACCTGGATAACCACTGGTGCAATTCTATGTGGATACTACCAAAGAAAATTTCATAAATATCAGTGAAAATGTACCTTTGCAAAAAGTCATCTAAGCTACGACGAGGATCCTTATTTTCTTGTTCAGCAAATTTTTGATAGGCAGCTTCAATCCAGTCACCGATTTCTTTTACTAAGGGCATCCAAAACATAGCCCTTCAGGTACGACGTAGATCCCTCTTAAAGCAGATACTGAGTTCAACCGGCAATGGAACCAATTTGTTGGGCTTAGGGCAGACCTAGGTTTGATACTATTGTCTTCGCACCAACAAAAAGACCCACAGTGTTGGCCCTTTCGGCAACAACCTGCGAACAGGTTGCAGTCTCACCCGAAACAGCTATGGGGTGCCGCAGAATCATGTTTCTGCAAGCAGAAGAAGGATATTACTGTACCTTTAGCCTTAACAACAAATATTTATACAAAATAGAGCTTCGACATTCACTTAAATAGCTTCGCAATTTAGATAAAAGACGTTTCTTGCTTAACCCTTAACTGGGAATTCACAGCGAAGTTAATATTTAATAGTTATCTTACTTTAGCATTCACCTACTTATCAACAGCATAAAAACATAACAGAAACAACATAAAAGAACCACCACAACACAAGATATAACGTGGTTCACCCCCAGTGTAGGGGCTACATCCACAGAACTATGTTTATATTCAACTCTTTACAAAATCACAGTTCTGATATGTGCACTCAGCTGCAGATCCTCTTAATCACCCAAAACTGTGCACTTAGCTGCAGATCTGGGCACTCAGCTGCAGAACCTTTCTTACAAAAACCCTCTACGCACTCAGCTGCAGAGGTCGTCCACGCACATAGCTGGGACTTAACCTTAAACCAAAATAGGCCTTCGCCTCAATTTATCATCATAATAGAACCTACTATAACCTTACTTGACTCCTTTACATGAGTGCCTTATTTATATAAGTGAACTATTACAATATCATGGACTTAAACCATGGGCACTCGCAAATTATGGGACATTTACAAAAAGAGGGACTTTGACTCAACCTCGACACCCCTAAGACTATTTTGAGTCGCAACTCCGCTTACAAGCTTCCACAAAAACCGCGGACTTACCAAAATTAATGACCGTTAAGGCGCGCGCCCCAACATTGTCATTGAAAAAATATTCAAGAAGTTGTTGGATTCATATTCGTTGGATTCTAATGGAAATATAAATTCTTCAAAATCCAAAAATTACAGTTGGAATTGCCCCATAAGCGAACTTGCTAAGATTACAAGAATTCTGGGATTTGACAGCAAGAAGGAGTGGAATTCCTTTTCCTATTTGGGTGTTCCCATATTCAAAGGTTCCAAGGTATTGGGAGATTAGAAACACATTAATGCAAAATATTTACAAAGGTTTGAGAAATTTTTTATGGCAAAGCAATAAAACTAACCATAAAAAACTACACTTGATAAATTGGGATCAAGTGTGCTTTTTGAAAATTCAGGGGGGAGCTGGATTACGAGATCCGGGATTAATGAATATTTCCATTCGCGCTTAGATTCTTTGGATACTTGTCTCGGTGGAAAAAGCATGGTGGAAATACAATATGAGGAAAAAATACTTAATCGACCCCAAACTTAGATGTTTAGATCAGGAAGATATTTAAAGGGAAGGTTCTCCCATCTGGAGGTTATACAATAAGACAGCTGGAGTTATTCAACAAGGTATCTTTTGGATCCCTGGAAACATAAAAAGAATAAATATCTGGGAAGATAAAATTAGGCAATTACCTCCTATAAAGGCCTTTGCATGGCTTATTGATTTAAGATTGTCGATGGAGCAAAACAATTTGTCTCGCTTTATGACATTTCAAATTGGAATTCTAGAGGGCGGTGGTTAGATCGGAAGGATATCAAAATCCCCCAGAATCTTCAATATGACTATTATTTTATGCGTTATCACCTACTTAATTTGGCTCCCACTCATAAATCCTATAGAGATCGAAGGGGTTGGTGTTCTTCAAGAAGTCACTCAGTTAAGGATGGTTATAAGTTTATTTTCCTAAATCAAAACAAATTTATAAGTGAAAATGATAAAGTGTGGAGTAAGATTTGGAACAAGGACAACCTTCCCAAAATTAATGTGTTTTGTTGTGTTCTCGGTCATGGGAAAACTCTCATGGCTAAGAACTTCAAAAAAAGAATCTTTGAAGGTCCCTCCAGGAGTGTTCTCAACAAGAGCTCTGAAGAAACTTTGTTGCACTTATTTTTGGATTGTGAATTTACACATAGTGTTTGGTCTTTGGCTATTAGAGGGATTGCATTTATTCAAATTATCCCTTTGAGGATTAGAGATCTCTTTGATGAGTGGAAGTATTATTATTAGGGATCTTTCAAGAATAAACCCGGTTTCCTAAGACTCTGGTTATCCCTACCTAAATTTATTTGTTGGAAAGTATGGACAGCCAGAAATAAGGAGATTTTTGAAAATCATAAAGCTAACATGGCCAAGGTGGCAACTGCTGCAAAAAGTCTTTGGGATGAGGTTCTGAGAACAAGAGGTCTCAAGTCCATCGCATCGATGCCTTTTTCCTGTGAAGAGAAGAATTGGGAAAAATATTTCCTGAATGGATCTTCCATCTCTTTTCCCACAATAAAGAGGCCATGATTTTCAGGGGGGGAATAAGACTCGATGTTTCTTAGTTTATACAGTAGTGGAATTCGTTAAATAATTATTCATTGTTTTTTTATGGTGCCTCTAAAGGTAATCCTATATTGGCAGGAACAGGTGGGATAATTTTTGAACATGAAGGAATTAAAATAGAATTCTTCTTCTCGGGGATAGGGAGAAAATCCAACAACCAAGCAGAATGGTTAGCTCTAATTAAAGGAATGGAAATGTCTAAAGAGAAGGGATTACAAAATTTGGTAGTTTTTTGTGACTAAATGATCGTCGTAAGAGAGGCTAATAAAATCTTGAGAGGATTTAAATCCCCTTTCTCTAGTATTCATTTCAGACTTACCAGTATTTGTAAAGAATTCCAGTTGATGAATTTATTCCACATCTTAAGAAGTAATAATGCAAAAGCCGATCGGATGGATAATGAAGGAGAAGATTTGGATGGTGATTTAATCATCAGAAATGATATTTCCCCACTTTTCGTTGGGATTCAAGTCTAATTCGAATTCTAGGACCACAAATATTTAATGTTGAGAGGGTGGATTGGAACAATCCACGACCCATTAAAATTGAAGGAAAAATTGTTGACCTTTCAGCCTCGACAGAAATTCAGAACATGGATATAGAAAAATATATTTCCCCAATCCAAGAAAGCGATAATATCATCAATCTGAATAGTAGAGATGAGGAGGATTCTATTCAAAATCGAATGGAGACTGATGGTCGACGCCATTTCAAGCTCTTCCTTGGTGTTTCTCTGGTCTGTGTTTTAGTTCTAGTTTAATTTTATTATGCTTATAGAGTCAATTTTTTGGTCACATGCCTTAATGGCTAGAGTTATGTTGAATCTTAATGAAAATATCAAAGAAATATATGTAAAAGTAGTTAGAGTGGTTGCTCTAACATAGCAGGACTCTCAAGATTTTCTAGGTCTCCTTTATGCTCTAACATAGCAGGACGTTGAGAATATAGCTCAAGAATGTGAAGATGCAAAACTCATAAACAATTCAATCCTAATTCAAAAGAGTATCCTAGATCAAAGAACGACTTGAAGCCATTAAAGTTGCAATTGAAGAAGCTGAAATAGTGATGACTACCTTGAATGGTCTCCCAAGGTCATGGGAATCATTTATTCGAGGAATATGTTCTAGAAGGAAGCTAACAAAGTTTAGTAGGTTATTGTAAGAATGTACTCAAGAAGAAGCTAGATTGGTAGCAAGAGAAGAGAAGTTGAGTTATGATGAAGATCAAACACTAGCAACTCATACAAAGAAAGAGAAGAGCAAGAAGGAAGTTCATCCTTCAAAGAAGTCTCCAAAGTTTTAGAAGTCTCAAAGGCCTCAAAGAGATTACTCAAACATCAAATGCTATAGTTGAGAGAAGATGGGACATATTGTAAGATATTTTCCTCAAGGAAAAGACCAAGTCAGAAAAGGAAGGAATTAAAGACATCATGTTCATGTTGAAGAAGAGGATGAACCAGCTCAGAAGAAAGTAAGGGAAGATGAATTGAGTGAAGAATATGTATTGTAATGACCATTTACAAGGATTTTCTCACAAGTTTAATTTAGAAGTATTCACCTCATAAGGTGAAGCTCGACCATGATTATAAGTAGAAGAATCCCTCTACAAATTGGATTTTAGAAAACCTATGAAGATGAAAGATGTATTATGAAGAATTTATCCAAACATGATGACGCACACTTTGGAAGAATACCAAGAATATAGATCCAAGATGATCTAATGCATCTAGAAGACATGAAGACCAAGGTTGAAATTTCAACAAAATTTGATGAAGAAGAATATCAAAACTTAGAACTTGCAAGGAAGCATAAACAAGTCAACCAACCAAACAAAGAAAAGTATAATACAAAATAAAATATTTATCTTTCAATATTTTAATAAAAATAGTATCACTTAACCTAAAAAAAATTAAATAATTTTTTTTTAAATAAACCCTAATTCCACATGAACCGACCTTAATCTAAAACCCTTAATTTATGATAAATAATTAATATTTATTCCTCAAGCCCGAGTGCATAAAAGAGCGAGATTCTAGTTCTCGTGAGGATGAACCTGCTTAATAGGTTCGAAACTTGTTGAGTTTAAAAATTCTCACCATATATTTCCTATTGTCTTTAAAGATAAGAATTTGAATTATTTGATGAATCTCTAAATGTTTAAATGATATTTTTCATAACAATTGTATGCGTATTTATGTTCCTAGAATCACGAAGTGTATTATGCATGTTATAGTGACTGCATTGATATGGCTAGGATTGATGAACAATATACTCTTAATATGCATGTGATGGGTAAGTATCCTATGGTGTTGCACAACATTCCATGAGGCATTATTGCTTGTCTAGAATGAAACCTCTTTGTTAACATGTTGAGAGTAGTGCACACGCTTGATAGTATGTTCTGGTAGAGATGGAAGGCATGTAGAAAGTTAACATGTGTATATAGGATATGGACAAGAGTTGTGTTGAAGCATTGGCTAAGATGGTTACATAATTGTGTAAATTATGTCAGTATGCAGAAGACTTTATCATTAAAATATCAATATGACTTTATGATTATGAAATGTTATTAATCATATGACTAAATTTGACTCATAGGAAAGATCATGTGCTATGACCTACGAGAGAAGGATGATGAGACTTATTTCGAAGAACAAGAGATGATTATTCATCAGTGACCTTCAAGTAGATTTATGAAATCAAGCATACTATGGAAGTACAAAGCATGGTTCATGGTTTCTGTCTGAAAGAGGGAGTCAATTATGATGAGACATTTTCTCTAGTGGCCAAACACACTTCTATCAAATCTTCAGTGATGGATATGACAGTAGATAGATGGTGTAATTGAAATATAAGTGTATATCAATCAACCCCTAAGATTCAAGACTCCCTACAGAGAGTCACTTGTGTGCAGATTGAACAAGGCTTTGTACGGGCTCAGAAGGCACCAGGACATATAGTTATATGATGAGCTTGAGGATCACCTATACTGATGTAGATCGCAACCTTTGCTACAAGGCTGAATATGGTTTCTTATAGAAAACGAGATGCTTATAAATGGGTGCATGAGAGAACTTGCAACAAAGTTCAAGATGAAGGATCTTGGTATCTAGTGACCTTGAGAGAAAGAAATTCATCTCTATAGACCCATTTGATGAGAGATGACATAGATGGATACATAGAAGATCAACAACAAACAAGAATACTAGTGACTCCAATGTAAAATTTCTCAATGTAGAAAGCACAAGATGTTAATATGTAGAGGGAGGATAGTTCTCAGTTACAAAAGGAGCAAAATACTTCACTTCAGAGAGAGTGACTACAACACAGATTGCGAAAACATGTTGAGAGAAATTATAACTTAAACTCTATCCATGGAAAGGGTTGTTTGACTCAGTATTTCAGGGATATGCTCAAAGTGATACCAGATGTCTTCCCTCATAAGAGGGAGTAGATCTCAAAGTTATAGAATCTCGACATGATTCTTGGGATTAGATGTGTGGCAGAGACCGGATGATAGTTTTCCTTTGTCAAGGAAAATACATAGTTGAGATCCTAAAGGGATTTGAGATGATGGATTGTAAATTCATTCCTACACTGATGATGATGAACATGAAGTTATTAAGTGATACTTTAGTGGGTGCCACCATGTATAAATAGATGAATGGTTTGTTGATGTACTTGAAGAACATGAGACCAAATATATGCTTTGCAGTGAACACCTTTAGTCAGTATATGGTTGAGCTAGGATGTCTTCACTTCATTGTGATAAATCATGTGATGAGATACCTAAAGGGTACACTTGATTATGGACTCATATGTGAGTCAGATTAGAAAATTATCCTGCAAGGCTACATTGATTCATATTGTGCTGGTAGTGTCACAGACAGGAAGAGCACTTCAGAATGTTGCTTTAGTTTGGGATAAGCCATGATTTTCCGGTTTAGTAGGAAGCATACTAGTGTGGCACTCAGTACAATCAAGGCAGAGTATATTGTAGCATGTTCAACTAGCAATCAAGTGGTGTGGTTTCAAAAATTACTTGCAGGATTATTTTATCTTGAGTTAGAGGAGACTTGTATTTTCTGTGACAACCAAAGTCATGTGAAGTTGTCTAAGAACCTAGTGTTTCATTACATGTCCAAGAATATTAAGATTAGGTACCATTATATCATATATATGGTATAGAAGGGAGCAACTAAACTCCAATATATTACGACGGACGAGCAGGTAACCAATGTGTTGACCAAGCCTCTATCGATAGTAAAGTTTGTGTACTTCAGGGACAAGCTTGGAGTGATGCAGAGATATGTCCCTCGTAAGAGGTGCGTATGGGTATGATATATGGTTATGGGGTTGTAGCTGATGGTGTGATAGCAATAGGTGGTCATTTACGAGCATGTCTTATCTATATCTACGAGATCTGGAGAGAGTGACCAGATCTCATGGTGACTGGAGAGAGTGACAATACTTGTGATGACTGGAGAGAGTGACCATACTTATGAGGGTTAGAGAGAGTGACCATACTTGCAAGGAGGTATCTTGCTCTAGCTAAGAAGAATATTGTTTTGGGTTGTAGAAGACTTGGAAGACATCTATATTTTATTCTCCATTTTGATTAGAAGCTTCTTATTTACTCTGTGACATTGTACTTATTGACGAATCTATATTGAAGAAGTTTGTTGGGTTTTCTTCCCTTTAAGGGTTTCCCAAAGGAGAAACTTTGTGTCTTTGTGTTTACTATTGAATGTCTTTTTTCAATGATCTTTATGCATGGAATTATTATGGTGTGAAATTTTGAATGAATGAAAGTATAACATAATTGCTTTTAAGTAAAAATTCCAACATCTTGAGCACGTGGTACACCATAAGTTGTTATGTATCATGGTGAGGTGTTGAAGTGATCTTTGTATTGTTTGTATTTTTTCTTCCAATCGTTTATCGACAAGTCCAGTCAAGTAGTCTACATTTGCATTGACTCTTAAATATTTCCATGCAATATTAATGAAGTTTTTATTCATGACTAGAGTTCTGCAAAAAAAAAATGGATCACAATAACTTTGTCCATTTTGGATGGCATCTGGATGAGGAGATCTTTGAATATTCTACCATACTCTCATACTGTTTATCCTATTCTTTGCTTGATTTCTTTCAATTTGTGTCTGGCCCAATGCTTAGTGTCAAGTAGTTTGAATAAATCTAAAAATTATCTATGGTTTATTGTTTTGTCTTGGGATCTTCTTCGATGAAATTCATGTACCATGTGAGTGATTTATTCCTTATGCCACCTATAAATTGTGAAATTTGTTGATTCCCATCATCGATGAGGTTAGATTTCCATAGGGATTCACATACTGTTGATGTGTTTGTAACTTCAGAATGTATTCACTTGTATATATTATGTCTTGTACCCCGATGTTTATTTTGGGAAGTGTCTATAATGTATTTGAGTCATGTCATGCCCCAATGTTCCTATCGGGAGGTTCTATAATGTAAACAAGTCATGTCAAGTCATTATGGATAACCCTCCTATTGTTCAAGGGTTAAAGTCCCCGCAGTTTTGGGACACTAGGGTTATTAGACTCTCTTAGAGAAGTCGGCCCTAGTGAGTCATTGTCAAGTCGAGAATTAGTATAAATAGAGAGTGAGCCTCTCTATTTAACACACACTCACTCACACAATCAGTTGTAGCGCATAGCTGAGGAAGAAGAAGTTGTTGGGGCTAGAAAGAAAGAGGCTACTACTGTCGGGATATCATCTTACTATTTTTGGGGCTTTGCTATTGGGTGCTTATTCTATCTCTGAGGAAGTTGCGGGGTTTTCTCCTTTCTGGTTTCCCCAAGGAAAATCTTCATGTTCGTTGTCTTATGTGTTTGATTGTTGTGCTTGTTATTCTCTCAGTTAAGATCCTAAGTTAATGCTAGCTTAAATGTTAAAAATCTAACACATACAAACCATTGTTTCTTAGGATCTCCATCCCCTTCAAAAATATGAGTATTTGCTGGAATCTGATAAGCCATGTTAACATAATTGAAATTTCTACCTTGTGTTGAATACTTACTAGAGTAGAATGATTGAATGGTTTGATTAATAGTTGGCATTCATTTCTAACTTCTTGTAAATGTGACTTATAACATGATAGATGTAATTATTCTATGAACTCCTCATCACTAGATTGGATCTCTAACGGATTGGTCACTTCAATCAATAATGTTGTTGGTGGGGGGGTACCTCCACATGTTTTGAATATAATAAATTACAATAATGTCTTCCAAATTTGTGTTTGAAGGTAATCGAGTTACCATGTGGTGGTCATCGAATCATAAATCAATATGTAATACATCCACATTGATATAGTCGACTCCATATATTATTTTCACCCGGTCCCAATCCCATGTCATGGTCGACAATTTGTCTGATGGTTGGCCTGGTCGTCGTTATCGTTGGTATAGACTTGATGGGAGTCAGGGCATATTGAATTGCAATATGCAAGGATTACGAGGTCAACACCATTGCATGTGATCGTTCTACCAGTGTTTCCACCTCACCTCCTCTCTCATCTGGTCGACTTTCCCTCGACTCAGGTAGGAATTTTGGTTGCTCGACCATCTCAACTGGTTTCTTTACACTTTTTTTTCACGTAGTGGACTTGCAATATCTCTTAGTCGCTCTTGTTGTTTATACCTATTTTCTCTTTCTATTTTCTAAATGCCTATTACTTGACTTCTTGTAGGGCTTCATTCTTGTCTTTTTCTGTCAACTAGCATCATTCTTCTATTCATAACACATGATTGACGACCCCTCCATTCCCATCCTGATTCTTATTATTTGATAGAGGTGGGATCAGGAATGGATTTCATTTATTCAAAAAGTATTCCCACTCACATTCTTTAACAAAGCATTCCACTCACATTCTTTAACAAAGCATTCCCGGTCTTTTTGCTTTTGATCCCAATTTGATGAAGCAGACATAACCAATGTACAACATGGCTCGACTATATGGCCAACTCCATTTTCGAATAGAGATTTAATAGAAAAATCCTTCGTGAAGGTTGGTATAAAATCTGCTTTGGACTTGATCGACTGAATTTCTTTCTTCGATAGCTTGTTCTTCACGGAAGTCTTTACGTATCTTTTCTATCCACTCATATATATTTGTTCTTCCCCGATTATAGATATTGTGAATTAACAATAGAGTCACTCTAAGCACCCAACTTACTCATGAATAATGTCAAAGAATTTATTTATCTCATGGGGAATAACTTCTATAAATATTTCATGGGACTCAATGAAGAACTTTTCTCGAGCCTTTGCAAGCATCAATTTGTTTCTTCTGGCATAATTCTATATGTAATTTCCAATCTTTTGGTTCCACCAATCTCTAATTTCTCTCTCGCTCACCATTTACATATGTATGAATGCTTCATGTCCCGGGTCAATACTATTGACAACGGAACCAATGTTGTAATATGTAGGATTGCATAGAGTTACCGATATTGCATTGACCATAAATATAGGCATACATCGTACATACAATCATACAAGCATATGAGAGCAAATGAATTAGAGTAATGGGGACCCAAGGAACAAGTATCTGTATTAACAGAACATGTTAATCATGAATAAAAGCAAAACTTATTTTCCTTGGCTCACCAACCTATTATATATTTAATTCATACAGTTATTCTATTACAGTTTCTTAATTGCTTAGTCGGTTTCCCTAACCAACGCGACTAGCTGAGCCCACTACTTCCTAGTTAGTCAAGAGGACCTAGTCGGTTGGACGACTAGCCTCCTCCAAGTTCAGTTTATGTCTTCTTCTTGAGTCAAAACTTTCCAAGTTTGTTCTATCTCAACTATAGTCCTAGCTTTATCCAAAGTTAAAGTATACAGTTGATTTAGGATGGATATATGATCTTTGAGTCCAATATGTAGTTGAGGTTGGATCAAATTCAGTTGAGTCATTTGTGACCTCATTGTTGTACCTAATTGTTCCCTCTTTGTTGAGATATTATCGCTACATCCTGTTATAGCAACAATAATTTTATATGTTAACTTAAATTTCACTTGTTTATTGAACCTAAAAGGTACTATCGCCACAACCTACAACCCTTATACCAATTTGTAATGTCCATCTTTACACAATATTTATTAGTAGTTTATTTTAGTTTTATCCCAGGTCATATATCTGAGTTTCTCAATCATAATATTATTTTGTTTAAAGCATTTATATGTGTAGTTTACATCGTTGGTAACTATATATACATGTTATTTATTTCATTTTCGCAAGATTACATAGAAACCAATGCTCATGATCTAGTATTATCAAGTGTTTAATGTACTAATTTATCTTGTAGTGTGGAAATATAGAAGAGTCGCAATACCTAACCATAATATTGTATGATCGCAATAGTGCTAGGTTGAATATCATTAATCTCATGCTTTTGTATATCATTGTTGACTAGTCTCTTTAGTGAAGATATTGACCTCAATTTGATTATTTACATGTTTGTTTAATGCTTGGCATTATTATTGTTTTAATAGTAGTTATGATTTGATTTGCAATCCTAGGACTAAACATTTGGCCTCCACACTTACCATTGGATTTATGAATTTATCCCTAGCCTAACCTTTTTGACAACCTTGCAAAGTTTGGCACGTAACCACCAAAATACAAAATGTTGGAAATTATTATGCAATTGTTTTGATGCCATGCTGGGGTATGTATTGTATCGACCTTTGCGTGAGGATTATAATGCATGTGGCATGATTCTTATGGTGTGAAGGTTTTATTACGCACCACCTTATGGAATCTTGTTAAGGTATACTGTTATATTGTTTGAACTTCCATCGACTCCCATTACTAAGAAGTCCATTCATAATGGTTAGTTCGTTTAATTACCTTTACACTTCGTTTCTAGGTGTAGCTTCGCATGCGTACTATAAACATTTTTCCTCTTTTTGTACAATAATATTAGTTTTTCTTTTTGAAACTAAATTTGTTGCACCAAATTACTCCACCCTATTTTACAATGGTAAAATGTAAATTCTTTTCCAATGCTTGGCTCTAAGTGAAAACCTTTGGAAACGAGTAGTTTTAGTGGCAATGCAATGTAATGTTTGTGTATAAACTCTACGAGGGTTTTTTCCATGAGTTTTTAAAAGAGTTACATATTATCTACTTGATATCCTTTGAGAGAATGTGTCATTGTTGACCCCGTTGTTAGTATTTATTTCCTTTGTTGTTCAATATTTGTATTGGGCTATCAGACTTGTGGTTGGAATATCCTTGCATCTTGGTGTAGCAGTTTATTAATGAACTCTAGGTAGAGGGATTGGTTGAGGCCACCGTTTCTGGTAAATAATGGAATGTTTTTCCTTACCATTTTGTTTCTGGTATTTCAAGTATTACCACTGAATCCTAATATGTTATTTAAATGTCGTTATGTAATGTACATGGTCGGAACCTAAGGTGTACTGGTTGTTAAAGACCTTTGGTCTTATGGCGTAAATCAAAATCTTGATGGGATTAGATCCCATGTAACATTGATCCACGTAGCTGTTACAGGTATAAATTAACTAAGAGGGGGGGGTGAATCAGTTAATTAAGATTTTTCACCCAAATTACTTCTTTTAACTTAGAATCAATAAACTTTATGGTAGTCAATCTTTGCTATGAATTCAGAGTTATAAACATAAGAGCAAATAGCATAAAACACAGCATTCAATCACAACATTTAATCACATATATGATACACAGATATTTTCACGAGGAAACCCATAAGGGAAAAAACCTCTTCTTCTTATGATGTCAAAGGCTTCAATGGCTGTACATTACTTCTTATTTGAGCACCGACTCAAAGAGGCTGCAACCTCTGAATGAAAGCACCAACTTGCTGAGAGCACCAACTCTCATTGTAACCTAGCATCAACCGGGTGGAAGCACCAACTTCCAGTTTAACCCAGCACCAACTGGGTGAAGACACCAATCTTCAATTTCTACAAGCACCCACTTGCAGACAGAGACATAAAGTCTCCCCTAGCACCTCCCTACCTCCCTTATTTGCTAGACTTTCCAATAGAATCAAAATGCAACAATACAGATATGTCTCTGCCTACCAAACCACTCTGCTCTGTTCAACATCGGCTCTTTGCTCCTCTGTTCTATTCAACTGTTCAGCACATTCTTCTGTTCCTCTGCTCTGCTCATTCAGTATCAGTTTACAGCACTGATCTCTTAATACTCTGCACACCATTACTCTCCTCAAACAGCTAACAATCACAATTGTTTCTGCTCAATATATATATATCATCTTCTGAGTTCATTTCTCTCTCTGTTTCATCGAAACAACATTCTCAAACCGTTACAAAACCGGTTCAGCTTCAACATCCTCAAACCGTTACAGAAATGGTTCAGCTTCAACATCCTTACTCTTCGAATCATCATTACAAGCAGTTACTAAACGGTTCGCATTTCAGGTTCATCATAACTATTAATCCACCTGCTCGAATACTATTCGAATCCTCAACTGTACAGGGCTCTTCATATTCCTCTTCAAAGATTACATTGGTACAATGGTTCAAAGAAGCGGCGGGTGAAACATCGGAGCTCACAAGCAACATCTCCTTCCGCAACATTGGAGGTCGAAAGAGGATCTCCTTCCACAACTTCGGAGCTCGCAAGCAACATCTCCTTCCAGAAGTCGGAGGGATTTTGACATCGGAAGCCAAAAGCTTCGCACAGCCGCAACGGCGGGAAGAAAAAGACTATGGACACGCGATCCGCATCGGAAGTCGGAGTGCTTTTCACTTCGGGTGCTTAGCTGGTTTGAGAGCCGCAACGGTGGGAAGAAAAAGATTATGGACACGCGATCCGCATCGGAAGTCAGAGCGCTTTACACTTCGGATGCTTAACCACTTTGGGAGCCGCAACGGCGGAAGCAAAAAGACAACAACCTTCGATCTAAAACTTTAGTCTGAATCTCAGCCGATTGAGCCAGAGTTCATCAGAGGAAAATATCGGAGCTCGTTGTTTATCATCCTTCCGCAACGACGGAAGCGCAGATGACTAAAACTTCCGACTCAAATACACTGCAATGCGCGGTGACATTTCTAAACGGTTTGCAGTTTGGTGCACAGTTTTGTTGCGACATTTGTGGATGGAACAGCTCTGGATTTTCCATAGACTTTAGTCTAAATCTCTAGCACCTCCCACTGTTTGATTTTCTTCATTGATACCTGCGTGCCTGCCTCTTCTTCAGTAGATTGCCACATCCATTTGACATCAGTTCCCCTTCTCTTTATAGCAGATTGCCATCAATGACAATACATTAAAACTTTAAGACTGAGCACTAGCTACCATCTACTAGTCTTGAACACACCACTCTGAAAGATATTCCAACAATCTCCCCCTTTGACATTGATGGCAATAGCTCATTCAACTGGTCACATTTCTCCCCCTTTGACATCAAGGGCAAAGGATAAACCTGGGCAGATACGGTATGTCTGATGACTAGTCTCCCCCTGACAAGTTGCACTAAGAAAATGAACTGCCATTCCATGTTGTAAACAAAAATAAGATATACAATAAACACAGACTCCCCCTAACACAATGCATGAGTTACTAAGACAAGGACTGAACACCCAGCTTCTGACGCAGATATTCAAACTGAGCTGTGGGTAAAGGCTTAGTAAAAATATCAGCAATCTGTTCGGTAGAAGGAATATAATGCAACAACACCGCTTGAGTAGCCACTTGTTCACGCAAGAAATGGTATTTTATGGGAATGTGTTTAGTTTTGGAATGAAGATCAGGATTCTTGGAAACACTGATAGCACTAGTATTGTCACAGTGAATGGGAATAGGCTTAGAATAATTTATGTCTAGATAAGCAAGAGATTGAACCATCCATAAAATTTGAGTACATCAAGTAGCAGCAGCTATGTACTCTGCTTCAGTAGTGGATAAAGAAATGGAACTTTGCTTTTTACTTAGCCAGGCAACCAAAGACTCTCCTAAGAAGAATGCTCTGCCAGTTGTACTTTTTCTTTCATCTACACAATTAGCCCAATCTGCATCTGAATATGTTATTAGCTGAAAGTTTTGATTTTTGGGATACCACAGACCATAAGAGAGCGTACCTTTCAGGTATTTGAATATACGTTTCACAGCTAGTAGATGACTCTGTTTAGGAGCAGCTTGAAACCTTCCTACCATCCCAACAGCATGCATGATATCAGGTCTTGATGCAGTAATATATAACAGGCTTCCTATCATAGATCTGTACATATTTTGATCCACTTCAAGCAAAGAATCATCTTTGCTCAACTTGCAGCCACTGACCATGGGTGTACTCACAGGTGTGGAGTCTTCCATTTGAAACTTCTTTAACATCTCCTTTAGATACTTTTATTGAGAAAGAAACATACCTCCAGGTTTCTGACAGATTTGAAGACCAAGGAAATAGGACAGCTCACCAATCATTGACATTTCGAACTCAGATTTCATAGAGTTAGAAAACCACTGAACAGAAAGATTATTAGTACAACCAAAGATGATATCATCAACATAAACCAATACAATCAGTAAGTCATCACGTTCAGTTTTGACATATAAATTGATGTCCACAGAACCTCTCTTGAAGCCTTTGTCTTGTAGATATTTGTCCAGTCTGGCATACCAGGCTCTAGGTGCTTGCTTCAACCCATACAAAGCCTTTTTCAGCTTGCATACATAGTCAGATTTATCTGTGAGTGAAAAGCCTTCAGGTTGCTCCACATACACTTCTTCTTCTAAATTTCCATTGAGAAATGTTGACTTGACATCCATCTGGTATACTCTAAATCGTTTATAACAAGCATAGGCTAGAAACATTCTGATAGCCTCCATTCTTGCCACTGGAGAAAATGTTTCATCGAAGTCTTGTCCTTCAATCTAAGCATAACCTTTGCAAACCAGTCTTGCTTTATTCCTTACAATCTGTCCCTGTTCATTTAATTTATTCTTATATACCCATTTGGATCCAATCACATTCTTATTTGATGGCCTAGGAACAAGTTCCCAAGTGCTATTCGTTTCAATCTGGTCCAGCTCTTCATTCATGGCTGCTACCCAGTCTTTGCCTTTGCTGGCTTCATTAAAACAATGGGGCTCAATTGTAGAGAGAAGAGCAATATGAGACTGTTCAAATTCCTGCAAAATCTTCCTTCTAGTCTGAACACCTTTACTCTCATCACCAATGATTTGGCTTTCAGGGTGATTTTTTCTAATCATTCTGGAAGAAGATTGTACAGTGTGCTGTTCAGGTTCAGCTTTCTCATACTCTGATGATTCAGATTCTTCCTTCTGGGATTCTGGGACCTATTCTTCTGTCTCTTCATTTGTATCTTCCAAACATGAATCTTCATCATTCCTTTGACTGATATTTCCATGACAATCTTCATCGACTTTCACATCTATGCAATCTACTATTTTACGCAGCCTCTTGTTATAACACCTATAGCCTTTGCTTTCTGTAGCATATCCTAAAAAGATTCCTTCATCTGCTCTGTCATCATACTTGCCCAAATTTTCATTATTATTCTTAATATAGCATTTACTCCCAAAAACTCTGAAATGTTTAATGGTTGCAGGTCTTCCAAACCATAAATGATATGGTATTTTGTCACTGTTTGGTCTCAAATGAGCTTTGTTAAGAATGTGCACAGTTGTATGGATAGCTTCCACCCAGAAGCCTTGAGAAATATCCTTTTCCTTCATCATTGATCTGGCCATATGTTGGACTGTTCTGTTTTGTCTTTCTACCACTCCATTTTGCTGAGGAGTTCCAGCCATTGTATATTCTTTCCTTATGCCATGCTCATCACAGAATTCTTTAAACTGTCTTGAACTGAACTCTCCTCCTCTGTCAGATCTGATAGCTTTAATCTTTCTTCCAATCTGATTTTCAGTCAGGGCTTTAAATATCTTGAATTTAGCAAATGCTTCAGACTTCTCTTTAAGGAATGCAACCCATGTTAGTCTGGAATAGTCATCAATTACGAGCATGAAATAGTTCTCCTTACCTGTACCTTCTTTCCTGGATGGGCCACACAGATCCAGATGGACTAGTTTAAGAGGATTATTTGTGGAGGGAACATTCTTTGACTTAAACTGTGTTCTGGTTAACTTCCCCATCTGACAAGGTTTACACACTTCATCACGTGGGTCAGATATTTTTGGAAAGTCCCTTACTGCTGCTCTGTTTTTTAGTTTTATTAAATGATCAAAATGTAGATGTCCCAGTCTTCCATGCCACAGCCAGCTTTCATCATATTTGCTGAGATAACACTCTTCTTTTTCTTCTTTTAAAATGTAAACATTATTCTCAGCTCTTATTCCTTTGGCAACCAGTTTTCGTGAGGAAACATTTTTAATTTTACAATCTTTAGCAGTGAACAAGACTTCACACCCTTTGTCACACATTTGACTCACACTGAGAAGGTTGTGCTTCAACCCATCTACAAATAACACATCTTGAGCCTTTCCTTTACCATTGCTAAGACTAACTATTCCCTTGCCTCTGATCTTTCCTGGTGCATCGTTTCCAAATGTTACGTTCCCATATTTCTGCTCTGACATAGAAATAAACTTCTCTTTATCTCCTGACATATGTTTTGAACAACCACTATCAATGTACCAAGGATTCTTCTGTTTCTGAACTGAGAGCACGAGATTACAATGAGAACTCTCTTTCTTCCTCCATACATTTCGTTTAGCTGTATATTTCATTTTTGGTTCTGTTTTGTTCTCCTTCAAGTTACATTCTGTAGCTTTATGCCCAAAGTTGTGACATATGTAACATTTTGTTTCGTTGTATAGAAGATCAAACGGGTTAGTATTTCTGTTTTGTGTTCTTCTTTTAACAGCTGATTGAGATACATGACCCATATGATTATACGTTGATTGATGTGTCATCTGTTTGTTATTTGACATCCTTCTCTGAATGTTTCTGAAATTGTAAAAACAATTGGCAGCTTTGTGCCCAAAGTTAGAACAACAGAAACAATAACCATTGAAGAAATTAACATACCTAACTCTTGGTGGATTTCTAGAAAAGTAATGTATTGAGTTATGATGCTCATAATTGTAATTCTGATCTGCATACTTGATTCTGTTATATGGATCTTTTTCATGAACTTTTAACTGTACCGATTTGTTATTTAGATCGGTATTCTCTTGCTTTTTATCACTCTTTGATTGATTTTCATTATTTTCTTTACATGCTTCAACATTTATTATTCTGGGAATTTCTGCCTGCTTGCTGTTCTGAAAATTAATCAAGTTTGATGATTCTTTGCTTTCTGAATCACTGCTACTTGCACCTTGATCATAGCCTAGAACAAACTTAATCTGAGGTGACCTCTGTCTGTTTAGAATGTTATTTAGCTCTTCTGAAGCTTTGATAATATAGATATTCTGATGATATAAGGCTTGAAATTTTTCTAAATCCTTCTTAACAATTACTACTTCTTTCTCTAGATGTTCACATTTGGCTTTACTTTCAGTTAGCTGTTGTTTTAGAGCCTCTTCAATTTTCTTTGCCTCTTCCAGCTCTAGCTTTATTAGAGAGATGTCTTTTCCATTAGTTTCATACTGGATTAATAGTTGTTTTTCTTTTCTTTTCTTTATTCTTAGTCTATCAATATCCTCTAGAGCACTCATCAGCTCTCCCTCCATGTCCACAATGGCATCTTCATCATTCATCTCTGTACAGCTCATCTCTAGATCCTCTATAGCCATAAGCATGAAATCATTCTCTTTGTTTTCATGGGAGGATTCACTTTCTGAAGTTTTTGTGGATTCATCATCATTCACATGTAGACTTTTCTTCTTGTACTTGTTTCCTTTACTATACCTCTTCTTTAGAAATTTCTCTTCATTTGCAGAACTCTGCTCTTTCCTCATATGAGGGCATTTAGCAGCAAAGTGTCATGTTTTACCACAGTTAAAACATTTGAAAGGCAATTTGCCTTTGTATTTCCCTGACCTCATTTTCAATCTTCTCACAAATTTTGCTTCTATTTCATCCACATCTGCCTCTGTACTCTTTTCAGCTTTAAAAGAGGCTTCTCTGGATGGGTTTTGGTCTTTACTAATCCTCATTTCATAGGCTGTCAAAATTCCTAGTAATTGGTCAAGAGATAACGTTTTAAGATCACTCATTTCTTCTATAGCTGAGACTTTAGGGTTGAATCTGTCAGGCAGAGATCTCAGGATTTTATGAACAAGGAAGGTATCATCATCACTTATTTTTTCACCAAGAGCTCTCATAGCATTTACTAACTCATCAACTCTTAGGAAAAATTTACTAATCCTTTCATCTTCATTCATTTTCAGTTGTTCAAATCTTAGCCTATGAGTCTGCAACTTGGCATCTTTAACTTTCTCATTTCCTTCATAGCTGCTAATAAGCTTATCCCACATTTCTTTGGCAGAATCAAGATGCATTACTTTTACAAATTCAGTTTTAGCAAGACCACTCAGAATAGCATTCATTGCTTTTGCATTGAAAGTAAACTCTAGCTTATTATCTTTGGATGCTAGCAAAATAGGTTTTGCATACCCAGTCTCTACTACTTCCCAAACATCAGCACCTAGGGACATTAAGTATGTTCTCATCCTAACCTTCCAGAAAGCAAAAATTTTACCATCAAATATGGGTGCTTTGTTTATTGATCCATCTTGACTAGCCATTTTAACTCTTCAGGATCTACCTTAACCAAAAGGAACGCTGCTTTGATACCAATTGTTACAGGTATAAATTAACTGAGAGGGGGGGGGGGTGAATCAGTTAATTAAGATTTTTCACCCAAATTACTTCTTTTAACTTAGAATCAATAAACTTTATGGTAGTCAATCTTTTCTATGAATTCAGAGTTATAAACATAAGAGCAGATAGCATAAAACAGAGCAT
Source organism: Pseudotsuga menziesii (assembly GCA_001517045.1). NCBI lineage: Eukaryota > Viridiplantae > Streptophyta > Pinopsida > Pinales > Pinaceae > Pseudotsuga > Pseudotsuga menziesii. The sequence continues at coordinate 32,645 of LPNX010698355.1, forward strand.
TCAATCACAATATTTAATCACATATATGATACACAGATATTTTCACGAGGAAACCCATAAGGGAAAAAACCTCTTCTTCTTATGATGTCAAAGGATTCAATGGTTGTACATTACTTCTTATTTGAGCACCGACTCAAAGAGGCTGCAACCTCTGAATGGAAGCACCAACTTGCTGAGAGCACCAACTCTCACTGTAACCTAGCATCAACCGGGTGGAAGCACCAACTTTCAATTTAACCCAGCACCAACTGGGTGAAGACACCAATCTTCAATTTCTACAAGAACCCACTTGCAGACAGAGACATAAAGTCTCCCCTAGCACCTCCCTACCTCCCTTATTTGCTAGACTTTCCAATAGAATCAAAATGCAACAATACATATATGTCTCTGCCTACCAAACCACTATGCTCTATTCAACATCGGCTCTCTGCTCCTCTGTTCTGTTCAACTGTTCAGCACATTCTTTTGTTCCTCTGCTCTGCTGCTCTGCTCATTCAGTATCAGTTTACAACACTGATCTCTTAATACTTTGCACACCATTACTCTCCTCAAATAGCTAACAATCACAACTATTTCTGCTCAATATATATATATATCATCTTCTGAGTTCATTTCTCTCTCTGTTTCATCAAAACAACATTCTCAAACTGTTACAAAACCGGTTCAGCTTCAAAATCCTCAAACCGTTACAAAACCGGTTCAGCTTCAACATCCTCAAACCGTTACAGAAATGGTTCAGCTTCAACATCCTTACTCTTTGAATCATCATTACAAGCAGTTACTAAACGGTTCGCATTTCAGGTTCATCATAACTGTTAATCCACCTGCTTGAATACTCTTCGAATCCTCAACTATACAGGGCTCTTCGTATTCCTCTTCAAAGATTACACTGGTACAATGGTTCAAAGAAGCGGTGGGTGAAACATCGGAGCTCACAAGCAACATCTCCTTTCGCAACATCGGAGGTCGGAAGAGGATCTCCTTCCGCAACGTCGGAGCTCGCAAGCAACATCTCCTTCCGGAAGTCGGAGGGATTTTGACATCGGAAGCCAAAAGCTTCACACAGCCACAACGATGGGAAGAAAAAGACTATGGACACGCGATCCGCATCGGAAGTCAGAGCACTTTTCACTTCGGGTGCTTAGCTGGTTTGAGAGCCGCAACGGCGGGAAGAAAAAGACTATGGACACACGATCCGCATCGGAAGTCGGAGCGCTTTACACTTCGGATGCTTAACCACTTTGGGAGCCGCAAGGGCGGAAGCAAAAAGACAACAACCTCCGATCTAAAACTTTAGTCTGAATCTCAACCGATTGAGCCAGAGTTCATCGGAGGAAAATATCGGAGCTCGTTGTTTATCATCCTTCCGCAACGACGGAAGCGCAGATGACTAAAACTTCCGACTCAAATACACTGCAATGCGCGGTGACATTTCTAAACGGTTTGCAGTTTGGTGCACAATTTTGTTGCGACATTTGTGGATGGAACAGCTCTGGATTTTCCATAGACTTTAGTCTGAATCTCTATCACCTCCCACTGTTCGATTTTCTTCATTGATACCTACGTGCCTGCCTCTTTTTCAGTAGATTGCCACATCCATTTGACATCAGTTCCCCTTCTCTTTATAGCATATTGCCATCAATGACATTACATTAAAACTTTAAGACTGAGCACTAGCTACCATCTACTAGTCCTGAACACACCACTCTGAAAGATATTCCAAGAGTAACTACTTCATGCTTTCAATCTCTTTGTTTCTCTTGGTGTTATTAGTGTGAGTATTTCTTCACGGGTAGTTTGACTTATAATGCACTAAGTTCACTTGGTAATATCGATTTTTCTCCTCTTACCTCGTCTTTCTCGAAATATTGGAATAGTTGGTAGTTGTAATATTTTGTGTCACTATATCTACTTTATTTATAGTTAATAAGTTAGAGATTTAATTCGCCAAATTATTTCAATACTATGACAAGTATTCTTTCTCGATACTCGAGGTTATGGGAAAATTATGTTGGTTGTTTATGAGTACTTTGGTTGTGAAAGAAACCCTACCTTCTCCAAATCATTTTTCTTAACCAAGGTAATTTTGTTTAATCCTTCGCATCACAGGTCACAATATTATTTTTATTTATTAACTCCTACATTATGTTTACAAGTTGTGAGGGAATATGACCATGCAGTCTCCTTGGAACAATTTATAATTTTGTTTAAGCCCTTGCATAGTTACTTTGTAGTTTTATATTTTATCAACGAGTTTCATACTTAGGGTTTTATTCCCTTGGTCGGATTTTCCTTATTAGGGGTTGGTGCCCGTATTCGACCCTACAACCTTGGTCTCCACTATCTGTAAGTTAAGTTATTTTCTTCACCTTTTTCAAGCTTGATTTCAAGGATTCTAAACTCAAGACCCTTCGGGCCATACTCACTTGTGCCTTTGTATTAATTTTTAAAATAACATTTGTGGACAATGAATTTGTCCTTTAAGAATTTTCTTGTATTTTCTTTTCACAGGTACTGTTGATGGTTAATGGACTCATATCTAAAATTTTGTTCCCTTGTGTACAATGGGTTATGATATACCTTGGATTGTATATCATACTTATTGTTTACTCAAAATGTATATCTATGAAATAGATCCTATATGTATTTATTTTCTTTATATCAATGATATTCTCAAAGAGCGGTTCATAACTTCTCTTCCTTTAACTAGTGTCCACTCGATACAAGATTTATGGGCATATTTTTGTTACAAAGTTTATTTCTATATTTGTTAATGCAGAGGCCAATCGGCCTGTCTCTTACCATTTTTTATCTAACTAATTATACAAGTATGCACAATATATGCTCAAGTGGTAGGCATAGTTCTTTCATGTGTAATAGTTTACCCTTATATTAGTTCCTCTAATGATGTAGAATGAGTTACAATTCTCAGAAAAAATATCGGTTTGAATAATGAACCTTGATTAGGTTCTATGGTACAACATGTTATGTTTATTTTGATTAAAAGAATACTATTTGTATATTACTTAGGGTTACCTTTGTAAATGTTTTCATGGGTTATTGTTACTCATTGCTTTCTTGCATATGAAAAGCTTATAATTACTTCCTTGTTTATACTAGGAAACAAGCGTATGCCATTTAACAAGTAACACATAGACTTCTTTTGCTTTTAAATTTCTTCTTTCCAGTGTTTATTTTTCAATAGACTAATACCCTACCTATACATGTAGTTAACCTAGGTTTCCTAAGTCATCTCTTAGAGTCACTAAAATATAAAGTACTAATTTTGTACATAAGCATATGGAAATAAATCATGAATTCCTTTGTAATAGTAAATACACATCAAGATATCTTTAAGCATAAATTTAGCAACGTTGTATTCAAAATATACCTATTTATAATTTATTCACTGAAGAATAATTTTCTTTTTCTTTATGATAAAAGAACAAGTACATTCTAATTCCCTTTCATGATTTTGTCATTTAGAAACAATAATAATATATATTGAAATAAAACATCACTTCTTACCCAAAATATTACAAAGGTTAATCACTTATATGTTACTCTTGGTATATCCAACACATCAAATGGGTTGTCTTTTACCACCCAACCATAGACCAATAAGTACTAGTCAATCTTAAGCAAGGCCATAATCTCACTTGGGTCAAGCTACTCAGGTAGTTTTACCAAATAATGTCTCAATCTCAAATATGAACAAGACTAACATAGTATTGAGTATCTAGTAGATACACCTTTAGTTCCACATCTAACACTTTCCCAATACTCATAATAGTGTCCAACCTAAAAGGCTTATGGTCTTTATTACTTTAATAGTTCAAGAATTACTTTTTCAAATCCTTTGTAGGTTTAATACAATCAATCCCTTTCATAGCAACACCTCCAGTGCCTCACTATATGGCCATAGAGAATTTATTACTTGAACCTTATTGAACTTGAACTCGGATCATTTTCTCATGCAAATACCCACTTCTTGAGCTTTATGTATTTTCTCTTGTGTCATTCGATTTCTTTGTTGTGTTGTGGATGGTTGTGAGTGAATGTGTCTTTCTTTTGTTTTCTCTTCCTAAGGAAAATTTGTCTCATTTCTTGGTTTCTCTCTCCTTTCGTATTGAGGAGATTCTATTTTTAGTAAATTTCTTCAGGTATAATGTGAGTGAGACACCTCGCATTAGTTGTTAGGGTTTTAGAAGGGTTTAGTTCCACAGTTTCATATTATTAAAATGCAAACTATAATTTTTAGGTTTTATTGGCACAATTATACTTTGACACAAGTTCACTTAAATACTCACCAACAAACCTCGAGATACCGTCCCTTTCAGCGTCACCCGCAAGCAAGTGAAGTCTCACCTAGGGTACCTATGGTAATTTCATGAACGACGTTTCTGCAACAATGAAGGGAAGTGACTCAAATTACTACAAGCAATAATCTTAGAGCTTCAACAAATCATTTAATTCCCCACATATTCCACATAAAGAAAATGTCCATATTGTCATATACATTTACTAATTGCACAATATCCTTAATCATTCATATTAGATTAAAAAATAACACCATTTAACCCACATTATGTAGAATGTAATAAAAGAACACAACACATAGAAACATCAATCACATGCATTGAACACCAAGATTTTACGTGGAAACCCAAGACGAGAGAAAATCATAGAAGCGTTATTATAATTCACGAGGCACAACAAATTAGCACATCATGTCTGTGCACACAACCTATAGACTTTCTATCTTCTTCTTTTTACAATAAATATGCTCACTAAGCTAAGATAATATACGCATAATATATTTTCCTCATGAAAAAGAAGCCACACACCAAAACTAAGTATTCTCAGAAATACTAGCCAACCAGTTCGCTCGCTCACCGAGTTAACTGACCAACTAGCTAACCCCAAAATTCCCAACCCATTACATATATATAGTATATATTCACAACTTTCCCCTCGCTCCCACTAAGTGGACTTATAATTGCAAGTGGACACAAAATTATACCTGCTCTTAACTAACTCCGTGGTTGACATAGTCAAACGCCCCTTTTCCTTATTTACTGGCCACTTTGTTAGAGCTTATCATGTTTTCACGGACCACTTCATCTTGTCCCTATTCACACCAAAACTACTTCCCAAACCATGCCAAAAATTTCCAGGGCCAAGATGTTTAGTTATAGTTTTCCTAAGTAAGCTTACCCGTTAATGAGACTATGACATCTCTTAACTTTGGTTCTTCCCATTTGGTCACATGGAGGATAAATGTAAAAATGAACATTCACGGCATAACTATTATTAGTGGTGTTTAGTTTTCAATATTTAATACAAATTTTCAAAATAATGTACTTTCAAATTTAACTAATTATACTTAGGAGGTAAAATATTGGGATATTACACTTAGACAGAGACAAAGAAGGCGAGATGGTGATTTATGCTCAAACTAAATATAATTTAGGATAAGGAATATGATTCCATTTTTAAAACATATCGGTAGGGATGTCCAAAAAAGTGTACAAGAATATTGTCAAATAATAAGAATAATTGAAGCAAAGGAAGAAAAAACCTAACAACAACATGCATCAAATGTTTCAATTATTTTTTTAATATGAATAAAATTCTAATTATCAATTGTTTTGTTGTTGAAATAAAACCATAGAAATTGAACTTGTTCCAAACATAAGCCATGGAAATGAGGAACAAATAGGTTCGTTTCCAAATTTGTGAGAAATACTTCAATTTTCCTTGCAATTTTTTATTTCATATATGTTCAGATATTTATATTAAAATTAATTTACAATCAAACATGAATTTTTTACATAAAATGCTCATGTTTGTTTAACATTACATTAAACAAGGGTTTTGAGGATATGATGGAGTATCTAAGGACACTGCATATGTTTATAAGCAGTTATGTTACCTTGGCTAAAAGATTGCAAGTCCCCACAAAGCATATCTAGAGCACACAAATTGATGTTGAGAATGTTCATTTTTTTTTAATTTGAAAGTTACTATGACTAAATATGTTTTGCATTAAGATTTTCATGCTATAGATGTAGATGATGTTGATATTATTCTCAGATATCCTTGGAGGGACTCAATTGATATTAATCTATAAAAGAAGTTTTTGGAGCTTTGGTACAAGAAAAGCAAAATCATATTGCAAGAAATTTTGGTTACTAAACAAGAAGGGATCAAGGGGGCACATGAAATAGTCAATTTCATAAAATTAACTGCAAAACCTATTGACACATTGGATGAAGAGTCTGTGGTTGAATCAGAATAAGGACCTAAACAAGAACATGAAGAAAATTCCCTAGAAAGGGCATAAAAGAGAAAAAGACTCAAAGGGACCACATGATGAAGAGTCAAAGGCCAAATACATATTAGATAATGTTGTTGTATAGTGCCACCTACACCACCCTGAAGAACAATAGTCATCAAGGAAAGGTTGTGAACATCAACAACCTTGCTTTGGACCAACATGGAATAAAAAAGGATTTGTGCATGGAGGAACATAGAGGACTAAAAGAAATTCATGGAGATATGAAAGTAGCATAGCGACGACATGGAACCAAAGAGAAACCATAATCAGGATGGGGTGGTAATGCAGCAGTTGGATCCCATGTCCAAATTTTAGTAGGGTCAATGGATGTTCGTACTTTGTACGAGTTGACTACATTTCTTAATAAATCATAGTATATGGCCTCATCCCTTGTTTTAAGGATGAAACACGTGAAAGGGTATGAAATGTAAGGTACCTAGGGACTATAATATGGGGTACCAAGGGAGGTACCCTAGGGAATATTGAATGTAATGTATCTACTGTCATGGAATAGGCCCACAACGTAGTTAGAGGAAATAATATAAAAATAAGGTTGTGATTCATGAAGAAGCAAGAGTGGACCCAAATAAAGTTGTGACTATGTGAGACTGGCCACACCCTAAGACGCTAAACAACTTGCATGGGTTCTTAAGACTTATGGGATACTATAGAAACTTTATCACAAATTATGGCAAAATTGAAGCTCCCTTAACTTCATTGCTGAAAAAGAATCTCTTTGTCTAGAGCAAAGCAATTGATCAAGCCTTCATAGAGTTAAAGGACTCCATGTGCACTACTCAAGTATTAACAATGCCTAATTTTACTAAGATTCTTGTTTTTGAATGTAATGCACTTAGAAGAGGTCTGGGAGCATTGTTGATGCAAGAAGGATGCTCTTTAGCTTTCACTAGTAAGCAATTATGTGGTTGAAATTTGGGAAAATGTACACCAGAAAAAAGATGATGGCTACCCTTCATGTAGTTGAGACATGGCACTCATATTTCCTAGGGAAGTGTTTCTAGATAAAGACTAACCTTCACAGTTTAAAATAATAAACAAAGGTTGACATAAACGTAGCAACATATGAGTGTTACTAGGATGTCAGGGTGTGATTATGAGATCATATATAAGAAGGGTAAGGAAAATGTGGTGGTTTATGCATTGTCTAGGCAATTTGAGGAGGAGGGCTCCCTATTTACACTATCCTTACTAGTTCTAGGTTGGCTTGATGAAGCTCGTTAAGAATGGATGGTGAATGACACCATAGTGCAACTCATCTAAAGTATTCAAGCTGTGATTCAAGCAGAGTCGAACCCTCCTAAAGGATATACATGGCACTGAGATACATTGAGGTATAGAGAACACTTTTTCAGGAACCAAATCATGCCTTAAAACAATGGATATTAGAGGAGTTACACTTGTCACCCACATCAAGTCTCTTGAGATGTTATAAAACCCATAAAATGATTAAGCACTCATTCTTTTGGGGAGGCATGAAAGCAAACATCCAAAACTTTTTAGTATCCTGCGACACTTGACAACGACACAAGGGTGAGATGGTGAAGTCGCTAGGGACTTTGTATCCACTTCCAATGCAAACCCATATATAGACTAATATCTCTATGGATTTTACAATGCTTCTTCCTAGATTTGGTAATAAATTAGTCATCATGGTGTTAGTTAATCACCTTTATACATAAGCTCACTTGTGTTCCCTATCTCACCCTTTTACACCAACATTATGTGCCCAAGCCTCCATGGATTATATTTTTATGTTACACGGAATTTCAACTTCCAGTGTATCCAATAAAGACTCTACATTTATGAGCATAATTTGGAGATAAATTTTTAAACATCATGCTATCCAATTGAACGTAAGCATGGCATATCATCGCCAAATAAATGCTCAAACAAAAGCGGTTAATAATTGCTTAGAAACCGATTTGAGATGCTTTGCTTAAGAAAACTCACACTAATGGGTTCCTCTTGTATAATGGTAGTATAATACCACTTATTAGGGAGCTACCAAAATGACACCACATGAAGCTATATATGGCTCAAAACCTTGTTAGTGATTTCCTATTCACCAACCACCTCCAAGTTTCATGGATATCACACTTTGCACTAGAGAAGCTATTCTTTGCACACTTAAGGACAATTTGCTTACGAATCAAAATGTTAGGAACCCGTGTGAACCCTTCTCTTTACTTTGTTAGTAAATTTTTGTTGGACGCATATGCTTTGTAAGTCATCCCATGAGTATATTGTATTATCCCACATTCATGTGGAGTCATAGTTGTTTAGATTAGACTTGGTATATAAGTACATGTTGAGGCCAATGAAGGCATCCACGAGTTATTTTGTTCTGAGCCTACTCAAAGGGGGTTTCCCCCTCGAAGTGGCCTGCAATCAATAAAATTCCTTATGTGCTCTGTTATTTATGTTATATCGTGCATTTTCATTATTTATTGCAGGAGGCTTCTCACATATGGTATCAGAGCACTTTCATGTGCTTGAGGGGTGGAATTTCTGCCAATTTTTTTTTCTTTTGTAGTGCTTCTCGACGTTGTGATTATTGCAGTAGTGCTTCTTCTTTGCATCTGTATTGTTCATTTCAATTGCAAGTTCGGATCAGGGAATAACCCCTATCCACTTAATTGTGGGAGGTACTTGGACATAGCCCTAAAACTCATTGTGAGGAGTACCACAAGAACCTCGAAGTAGTTGGCCATTGAGAGGACCTGCCAAGTGAAAAGGGCAACGAACCCTACCTGATTGACTAGTTCTCGCCCATTAGGTAAACCAAGAGTTGTTGTTTGTGGCAAAGCAGTTATCCGTTTTACCTCAGCTGTGGAGTGAGGGGTACTGCCCCAATACGCAAGTCGTTAGACATCATTGGTGGCCGAGTGAATCCCTTGAACCTTTAGGAATCTAAACATACCTGGGTCCCATATCTATTTCCATTTGATAAAGCACATATTTAATCTATCTAGAACTGCCACAGTTCAAAAAAAATTGCCATATCTTCTTTTTTATTAGCTCTGTTTCCTTTGAAAATTCATTAGAACACCTGTAATTCCACTCTCCATATTTCCTTCCTTGAGGACCCTATCCCAAATTCCACTTCCCATAGCCTGAAATTCCACATTTTCCTAGTTTTAGGGTTTGCCATAACTGATTTGATTCTCCCCCAATCACCTTCAAATTTTGCCTCAATGTTCATTTCCTAACTCTGCTACCTTGTCCATAATTGACAAAATTTTCCATTCTTTCACTTCTCTTCTGAAATTCTCATTTTTTGCTTCCCTGTCTCTCAAAAAGTGTCCAAAGCCTAGTCAAACCCCAATTACCCACCTGATTTTTTTCCAAATCGAGCTTTTCATTTTCTAAATAACTTTTTGTTTTTCTACCCATTTCCAAGAAGAAGAAGAAAAACTCCTTGTTATGGTTTCCACCCATGCCGAAGCAAACAAACAAATGGAAGACAAACTTGCTTCCCTCATGACCAAAATCCAAGATCTGAATAAAAAATTTCTCGACCTCCATCTTCAGCATTCATCCATGAACAATAGACGACAACCCAAGTCTTCTACATACACTAGGTTCTCTTCTTCCAACAATTTTCATGATTTTCCTCACTTCAATGGTGATGATTTCACTGGATGGATATACAGGGCAGAACTATATTTCAGTTTGCATACACTTTTGATGTCAACAAAGTCCCACTTGCATCCTTTCATTTGGAACATGAATCCCTTCAATGGTTCTAATGGTACATCAAGGCTCACGGAGAACCAAACTAGACAGATTTTCTCCAACTGCTTTTGCAACGATTTGGCCGTAGTGCTTTTGATGACTTCACAGGAGCACTCATTAAAATTCATCAAATTGGAACTATGAGGGAGTATCATACATAATTTGAGAATCTGGTGAATCACATAGAAGGATTGTCTTATGCATTTTACATGAGTTGTTTTATCAGTGATCTGAAGGATGCAATCTGATCTGAGGTTAAAATGTTTTCTCCCAACACAGTGATGGAATCCCCATGATTGGCTAAAGTTGGCAGAGGACAAGATCATAGCTAAACAACACTCCAAATCCACTTTTGTTCCATTCAAAAATATGGTTCCCCAAGTACTTCCAATCACACTAGCTCCTAGAACCACTCCTATTAAGCATTTTTCCGAAGCCGAGATACAGGAACATATAGAAAGAGGGATTTGTTATAATTGTGATGAGAAATTCACCTAGGGAAATTGATGTGCCAAGAAAAATCTCTATCTCTTGGATGTGGATTCTCCGCCTGCACCTGAAATTTCTAACGATACTTAGGATCTAGTAGACAATGAGGACGACATTCAACACCTGCCTGTTGACCCTCCTACCTAGGATGACTATCCAGAGATATTTGTTCATGCATTATTCAGAGTCACCACTCCATAAACCATGTGGGTCAAGGGTTTCTTCAAGAAGCTCCCTTTTATAATACTCATTGATTCAGGTAGCACTCATAACTTCATTGACCCTCAGATCGCTAAAAGGTTGATTGTTTTGCCCATCCTTCTCCAGCTTTGAAGTCGTGATTGCCAATGGGGGCACCTTACCTTTCAAACGGAAGTGTCATAATGTGTGAATCTCTATTGGAGATTATAACTTGCGCTCTAACATGTTTTCCTTGCCCTTAGGCGGATGTGATGTGGTTTTGGGCGCTCAATCGTTACGCACACTTGGACCTATCTTATGGTATTTTGCTAAAATTTGGATGCAATTTTCAGTCAATGGGAAAAAATCACACATTGAAGGTCTTACAACCAGGGTCGCTTAGAATCATCAGTTCACATCGCATGAAAATATCCTCAAGAATAATTCACCTTGTGTCATCACTCAGCTCCATTTCATTTAGATGCAACCTTCAGTGGTCTCAACTACTCCCTTAGATCTACAACAAATTTTGGATCGATATGCATGTGTCTTTGCAGAACCAGTGGGATTTCCACCTTCAAGAGCAGAGGGCCATTGTATTCCTCTACTTCCTGGAAGTTCCCCTCCCAACATAAGGCCTTGTCGCTACCTGTTTCACCAAAAGACAGAGATTGAGATGCTCATTTAGGACTTGTTGAAGCAAGGTATTGTTCGCCCTAATGCTAGTTCCTTTTCTTCACCAGTTCTTCTTGCTTGAAAAAAATATGGGTTATGGAACCTGTGCATTGAATTTCAAGCACTTAATCACATCACAATCAAGGATAAGTTTCTAATTCATGTTTTTTATGAGCTTCTTGATGAGCTTCACGGTGCTCATTTTTTCTCCAAGTTGTATCTTCATTTTGGGTATCGCCAAATCTGGGTTCATGAGGATGATATCCCTAAAACTTATTTCCGCACACATTATGGCCACTATGAGTTTTTGGTCATGTCCTTTGGCCTCATGAATGGTCCTTCCACTTTCTAGGTATTGATGAATAAAATATTTTGGCCCTACTTGTGAAACTTCATTATGGTCTTCTTTGATTATAGCCTCATCTATAGTAAAACATGGGTTGAGCATCTCCAACATCTAGATTTTGTACTGCAACTTTTATGTGATCATCATCTCCATGCCAAACAATCTAAATGTGTTTTTTGGCAGGAGTAAGTAGAGTATCTTGGGCATATTTTTTAAGCACAAGGGGTTCACGTAGATCCTATCAAAATAGATGCCATGAAAAAAATGGTTGCATCCTCAAACACTCAAGAGCCTTCATGGGTTTTGGGGACTAACTAGCTACTACCGCAAGTTTTTCAAGGATTATGGGAAGATTGCAGCTCCATTAACCCCTCTAATGAAAATGAATGTTTTAACATGGATACATGTTGGTGAGTGTGCATTTGACAAGCTAAAACAAGTTATGTGCAAAATAGTTATTCTAGCTATGCCTGATTTTTCCAAGCCCTTCACTATTGAGAGTGATGCTTGCGACAATGGACATGGTGTTGTTCTCCTTCAAGATGAACATCCCATTGTGTTCACCAACAAATCCCTTTCTGGTAGGAATTTAGCCACCTCTACATATGAGAAGTAAATGATAACTATTTTGCATGCAGTATAGAAGTGGCAGCCATGCCTATTAGGGAATCATGTATGCCTCAAGATTGATCACCAGAGTCTAAAATATTTCCTAGAACAATAGGTCTCATCCCTAACACAACATAAATGGTTTAGCAAACTCATCGGTTATGACTATGAGATCACTTACAAGAAGGGTAAGGACAATCTTGTGTCGACTTCTCTTTCCTGCACATTTGCTAACCACATTTCTCTTTCATATATTTCTATGACTATTCCAAATTGGTTACAATCAGTTCATCTATGTTATGTCAATGACTCTTCATTATCTAAAATCATCCAATGGTTGGCCAATAACCCTTATGTTGTACCACATTACTCTTGGGATGGTTCCTCTATGATATACAAGGGTCGTCTGGTGGTTCCATAAAGCCCAGATCTTCAACGGGTTGTCTTCTATGAACTCCTTGCTTCTCCATCAGTAGGGCACTTTGGATTCCTCAAAATGTATGAGCAAACATGGCATAACTTCTTTTGGAAGGGAAGGGAATGAGAAATTCAACATATGGTGGTCGAATGTGATACCTTCTAGTGCCACAAGGGTGAAACGACACTCCTTCCTGAATTGTTCGAACCCTTGCTCATCCCTACAAGGATTTGGACAGATATTTTGATGGATTTCGTTGAAGGGATCCCTAAATTTGGAGGGAATACCGTCACCTTGGTTTTGGTTGATCGTCTCTCCAAATATAGTCATTTTTGTGCCCTATTCCATCCATATACCGCCTCCTCAATCACACAAATTTTCATGGACCGGATCTTTTGTCTTCATGGAATCCCTTCTTCCATTGTCTCAGACTGCGACACAACTTTCACAAGTCATTTTTGGACAAAACTATTTCGCCTCATTGACACCAAACTAGATATGAGTTCAATATAGCATGCACAAGCATATGGTCTGAATGAAGTCATCAACAAATGTTTGAAAACTTATCTTCGTTTCTTCACCTCTAAACAACAACATCAGTGGGAAAAGTGGCTCCCTCTCTTTGAATGGTGGTACAATACTTCCATACTGCATCTAAAATGAATCCATATGAAGTCATTTATGGTTAGGAATCGCTAGTGCTCCTTCCATACACCGCCAATAATTCACCAGTTCAGGTAGTTGACATGGTTCTCTGAAACTGATATCAAATTCTTCTGATTTTGCAAAACAATCTTAACATGGCAAAAAACCGCATGAAGCAAGAGGCCAATCAATACCATTCTGAGTGCACTTTTCAAGTCGATGATATAGGTTTTTTTTGTCTATATACTTACAAACAATCCTCCTTGAAACTCAAAGGATGTCATATGTTGGCTCTAAAGTTCTATGGGCCAAATAAGGTTCCTCATAAGATTGGATTTGTTGCTTATAAATTGGAACTTCCTCCTTCTTCATCCATTAACCCAATATTTCATGGCTCTTGTCTTAAGAAAGTGATTAGCACCAACATCAGAGCACAAACTGTTTTACAGAACTGGATAATGAAGGATCCATCATTTTGGAGCTGGAGCACATCCTCAATAAGTGCACTCGTAATCTTCACTCTCGATCCATCATAGCGGTCTCAATTCAATGGTATGACATGCAACAAGAGGATGCAACATGGGAACCACTCCTTTAGATTCAACAACAATTTCCACATCTAACACTTTGAGGACAAAGTTTATCTAAGAGTGAGGGGATATTAGGAACCCATTACAACCCTTCTCTTTACTTCATTAGTATATTTTTGTTGGATGCATGTGCTTTGTAAGTCGTCTCGGGAGTATATTGTATTATCCCACATTCATGGCCGGGAGTAATAGTTGTTTATATTAGACTTAGTATATAAGTACATGTTGAGGCCAATGAAGGAATCCACACGTTATTTTGTATTGAGTTTGCTCAAAGGAGGTTTCCCCCTCGAAGTGGCCTGCAATCAACAAAACTCCTTCTGTGCTCTTTTATTTATGTTATATCGTGCATTTTCATTATTTATTGCAGGAGGTTTCTCACACAAAATAGAATGAAATTATAGCTTGATCAACATCGCTCAAAGTTTTCATGTGAAAAATGGGATCATATGTTTCTTTAACTTCAACCTTATAAACAAACATGACTTAAAAATATACTCCACCATAAACTAAGACCGGAGTTCTATTTATCCTACAAGATCATATAATGCATTAGACATGTGACCTACAAGGTAGCTATAATAGATCAATCCAAGGTTCATCCTGTCTTTCATGTTTATGTACAAATCATATCTCCCTTACATTGGTACAAATTCGATCTTCGTTGTCGCCTAATTTTATCAACCAGATAGGAGGATGATCCATGTTCCAAAACCAATAATTATAATTATAATAGTAAGTGAGGAAACTTGGGACGTGTTGGAACAAGGTGGGATTTAAGAAGAGAATTGCAAATAATGTTGGTTTTTTACATTCAAACTAAGTGCTTGGATGTTGAAAAAGGACATCAAATTCTGGTATATTGGACTTATCTGGCTCCAGGTTGGAGGAGCTAGTTGGCTAAGCTGGCTAGACTCTCTAATTGACCTAATTGTAGATTATGTCGACCTCATATGTCGTGTCAGCTGGTTGAATCGACAGGTAGTTGTTTTAACTGTTTTGTAAATCATATATATAGGTTGTAGAGCCGGATATATACTTGGATTGATTTATTGTATCAACCCACATGTGTTATTGAGTAATATAAGTTGTTATTTTGCCTACCATTCTTGTCTCTTCTCCTGTTAATGTTATATGATTCTATATGTGTGTCATTGGTAACCTTGCAGTATGATTGATTACAACATTGGTTCCATTGCTGGTGGTACATATACTGAATGAAATGACTATGACCAGATGATCTCATAGCAGGATATTAAGAATTGGTGGGAGCGTAAAATTGTGAACTATTTGCAAAATTACGCTAGAAGAAACAAGCTGGCCATTTCCTAAGCAAATGAAAAGTTATGTTCCGAAACGCATGAAAATTTTATCGAGTTCATACCTCAATCACTAAATAAGCTACTGGATGAAACAACCGGTCAATGAAAAAGAACAACGGTTACTCAAGAAGTTAACAAGAGGAGGACACACAAATTCGTCGGAGTGGTTCGAGAGAATCGTTGACGAGTTCTGTGACGAGCGAGCCGTCGAAGAAAGGGTGTCAGTTGATAGCATCAAAGATAGATTCTATAACAACCTCACCGAACAGTTCCTGTGTTTGTTTTCGACACTTTTATTTAACTTCTTGATCGACAGGGGTGTCGGTCATATTGTTGAACCTCGACCATTGTTAATCACACCACATAGCAATAAAAAACTGGCATGCCAAACAAAAGGAGTGGAGAAGTATGTCTAGGAAAGACAATGGGAGTACCTCCTAAAAAAATAATCAGTTACACCCAAGCTTTCTAAAATATTCTAGGTTGGCAATGTGGGGGTACGTAGTTGGTCATGTGTGAGTAAAGTAGAGGAATAGTTGACCAATGAAGAAAACACCAGAACCAACTATGAAAAATCGAGCCAAAAAGGAAAAAAATCAAACAGTCACCCACATAAGCACTCCAGATATAAAGAAATTAGAATGGGAGAAGACGATAAAGAGGCAGGAAGATATCAGAGAGCAAGTTGTTGTGCTCCAACAAGAAAGAATGACTAATAGCGTGACAAAATCAGAAGGAAATCCTCCAAAGTTGGGTCATGACTGACCGGAAGAGGGTGTCGATGAAGAAGTGTCACTAATGGATGAATACTTGCAGATAGAGAGTGGTAGAGCTCTCCAAGTAGACATACCCTGCAATATAATGCCACATTCCCCGTCAAATCTTATTCAGAGTGCACGAGTGGATGATATTGTTCAAGAAGACTTAGTACTACAAGCTTGTGAAATAGGTGTATGGAGTCGACTAAGCCTTGAAGGAAATGATGTCGATCATCTTGTAATTCATCGACCATAAGAAGGAAATTGGGTTACTTTTCAACCCTATTCGTATAATCACAGTATCCACCTACTTTACTCATATAATGAAGGAGCACCCCCCAGCTAATTCCATCTTCAGAGAAGTCTCCAAATCAGTCTGTATCGCCAGTAAGGGTACCCCAGTTTCAACAAAACTTTACTTGGGTAGCGACAGAAGAAGTCGACCTAAATCAGCTTCTTGTCGAAAGTGAACTGACTGAAAAACATTACTGACAGAACCTAAACTTCCGTCGAAATAAGTTGCGAAAAAAGTATAGTCACGGGAAGCGACCCACCACCACCACAATATCCACCATCTTAAGGTGACATAAATGTTGAAGACATGTCACACATGTCTGCCCACATTCCCCTCTATGAGGATGATGAAGAACCCAAACAATATCGGTTCGTCCGTGAGTCGATTTGGGAGGAAAATGATGTTAACAACGAAGACTGTCAAATGGCCTAGTCGGTCAGTGCTCTGGGAAAGCGATCATTAACGTGGTATATGACATATACAGAGAAAATGACGAATGCAACTAAAGATTAGATAAAACAACAATTTATGTCATTTTTCAAAACACCTGATGTAAAGCATCTTGCCGCAAATAAGTTGAAAGCCACAGCTCATAAACCGACTAAAACAGTTCGGGAGTGTGACAAAAGATTCAAATATCTATTGAGCCAATTAGAATACAATATAGATGAACAAGTACTCATTCAGTGGTTTGTTGTTGGTCTACTTCAGAAAATTAGAAAGCATATTCGACTTGACAATTTCAACACATATGAAGATGCACTAACCAAGGCGTTACAAATAGAGATGGATGAGGATTGCCTTGTCAATATTGTCGATAGGCGTATTGAAGAGCAATTGGAAATCATGTAGAAATAAATACGTGAGATGAGCCTCAAAGACAACAATGCCTGGTGTATTAAATGCTCGATGATTGGTCATGCAAAAGACTATTGTCAACAGGGGGAACGTTGACAAGACATCTTGTTCATACATACAAAGTGCTTTTGCGACATTTTCCAGGAGCATGATTTACACACAACAAAGGATTTTCCATTTAATATGAAGAATGAAAAAGTTCGTTGGTGTGCCATATGTGAATTCAAAAGTCACTCGACAACAGAGTGTCAGTTAAACTTGAAAAACCAAAAGAATTAACAGGCAGTTTATCAGACAAATGTTGTTATGCAAAACAACAACAATGATCATAATAATACAAGGAATAATAGCGAACAGAATGATCAAAACAATCAAAGGTATGACAGTCGTAGATGCGAGCATCGGTATGATAATAACCGACGTGGAGGATTTTCAGGTCGAGGTTGATACTTTGGGAATCAGGAAAATATACCACGTCGACCTATCTAGTGTTACGCATGCTTAAATGAAGGACATTGACATGCTGAGTGTCCATACAAAGACCAGATCGATCTCAAATTTTGCGCAAGTTGTGGTGTCAGTGATCACTTTTTGGAGGATTGCCCCACCATGCTTGAAAAAATTAAAAATAATAAAAATGTTATTGTCCTATCTAGTTTTAAAAAATATGATGTTGTTCGAAATAAGAACTTACAAATTGTTACTCGATAAGGCAGAAAAATTGGCATGGATATAACCCACAAATAATCAAAATGTAAAATAAGGAAGATTATCCTGATCCTGATAAATAAAATGACTATATGATGATGCATCAAATATATTTCAAGAATTAGTTGCACATGAAGACACTGATGATTCTCAACAGAAGATTACAAAAGAATTAATTAAATTGATAAATACATATGATTTTGTCGCAAAGTTAATTGATTTAATGTACTATCTTAAAAGTAATTCTAGCGAAGACAAGCAGGTTAAAAGTATATGTAGCCTCAATCAAAAAGATAAAAATGATGTTGACCCTTTAGTCGATCTTGAAATT
Organism: Pseudotsuga menziesii; assembly: GCA_001517045.1. Classification (NCBI taxonomy): domain Eukaryota; kingdom Viridiplantae; phylum Streptophyta; class Pinopsida; order Pinales; family Pinaceae; genus Pseudotsuga; species Pseudotsuga menziesii. The sequence goes on from LPNX010698355.1 coordinate 50,965, forward strand.
GAAGGATACAACATTCGACAAGTCATTCTTGACTTCAAATCACAGGTAAATATAATGACCAGAGACACGTGGGAACAACTGAGTAAACCCCGACTACATTAATTTGGCATATACTTAAAACTCGCAGATCAAGGATTAATTGAACCCCTTGGTGTCTAGAAAAATGTTGACACGACCATTAGAGGCATCACAACTAAAGTTGACTTTGAAATAATCAACCCTAAGGAAGGATCTAGTTCCTTCCCAACTTTGGTAGGTCGACCATGGGAATGTAAAATGAAGGCATATATTTCCTTAGATAAAGAAAGAATTAAACTTAAGGGGAATGGGAAAAAATTCATTGTCGTAATTCATCCATCTCAGGGAGAACCCTAGACGAAACCTATAGATGAAGAAGTCGATGTTCGACAGTTATACCAAATACAAAACAATGAAGATTATACCAAACCAAATTCATGTGGTGAACTTCACCTAAGGAACCCTGATTCTATCGAGTATAACCTAGATGCCGAATTATATGATTGGGAGATAGAAAATTATGAATTACAAGCAAGGGAATGTTGGACCATCCAAGCGATTCCTAAAAAGCAAACTCGACAATGTTTCTATGTTTCTGTAATTCCTAAAATATTTGAACATAAAATTAGAGAGTATCCATCCTTGGCACCAATGAAAAAGGAAACATCAAACCGGTCGTCACTTAGGTATAAAGAACGTGAATCACCAGTCCTTCATGTAGAACAACTTTATAAAAATATAGGTGAACAAGGCCGACTCCAAATTATGGTTGAGACATTTTCAGGGCAAGCTGCTCGGTGGTGGGATACTCACCAGTCGAGACTACAAACGCGGTCGACAACTTCAACATATTTTATCGAAAGATTTAGAGGGAAGACGCTAATAATAGAGTCAAATATACCAGTCTTCACACAAGGACAAGACCCTGAAAAACACATCACTATATGCAAAAAAGAATGGAAAAGACTAGGGTATAAAGATGAGTGAGTCTGGCCTCACCAATTCCTGTCAACACTAAATTACTTGGCAAATAAATGGTATAAAATGGAAGAAGCAAGAGGTGAAACATTCCCATGGAATGACTTAAAAGAAAATTTCATTAAGGACTTCATATTCATACCTAAATATGACCTACTAGTCGAAGCATCGAGACAAATAAAAACATTCTTAAAGCCGACCAATAATAATAAATCGATAGAAACACATAACCGACAGAACGCCTCATGCCATAATATTCAGTCAACCAAAATACTATAGTCGACAAGGCTTCGACTAGAAATAGAAACACCAATTGGGAAAAAGATTCCAATACAAATCCGATCACCCCGAAACGACAAAACCAATCAAAACAGTATTCAAAATTGAAACAACAGAAGAAAAAAAAAGATCTCGAACGAATGACAACGACAGATTTCCCACCGACATTTTCACAGTTTAAAGAAGGAAGTCAACAAATTAATGAAAGTAAAGCACCAGAATAGATGGATGCAAAAATAAAGACAAAAGTAGTCGACATATCTACTGATGATAGACCTAAAATTTCAAATATTGGTGACTATTAGAATGAAGAGAAAACAATAGAAATCGTCAACTTACTAAAAGAATTTCAAGATGTTTTTGCTTGGGACTATAAGGATCTTAAAGGACTAGTAGAAGAGATGGGTGAAATGAAAATAAACATAAAACTCGAGGAAAAACCTGTGAAGAAAAGACCATACAAATTAGTGCATAGATATAAGGAAATAGTAAAGAACGAAATCGATAGCATGCTAATAGTCGAAATCACCTATCCTATCGACCAGTCGAAATGGGAAAGCCCAATGGTAGTTCAACCAAAGAAACACGACTCGACATGACTGAGAATTTGTGTAGAATTTCGAGAACTAAAAAAAGTAACCCTTACAGACTCATTTCCGACTCCTTTTGCAGACAAAATTCTTAACGAAGTTATAGGGCATGAGTGTTATTCATTCACAGATGGATTTTCAGGCTATAATCAAGTACCTATTGCTAAAGAAGACCAGAAGAAAACAACATTTGTATGTGAATTTCGATCATTCGCATATAAATTATGCCATTCAAACTTAAAAATGCACCAGTTGTATTTTTTAGAATAGTCGTTCAAGCATTTCAAGAGTATATCTATAAAACAATGGTTGTATATTTCGACGATTGGACAATTTATTCTATGCTTAAAAATCACTGTAAATGGATATGAATCATGCTCAAAACATGTCAACGGATACAATTATCATTCAATATCAAAAAATGTATCTTTGGAACTCCAATATCTATCCTTCTAAGACATGTCGTATGTAAGGAATGTATTAAAGTCGACTTTGCAAAATTTAAAATTATTCTCAACCTTAAACCTCTAGTAAATCCAAAGCAAGTAAGAGTCTTACTTGGGCACACAGGGTACTACAGAAAATTCATTCGACATAACTCTGATATGACATATTCGTTATAAGAATTATTACAGGAAAATCAAGAATATGAATGCATCGACGAATGTGATACATCCTTCGAAATTTTAAAGAAAAAACTAGTCAAAGTACATATTCTACGATTCCCGAATTGGTCAGTGAAGTTCCATGTACATATTGATGCATCTGGCATAGAAATCAACTTGATATTAACACAACCGGGAGATGATGCAATGGATAATCCAAATGCGTATAGTAGTATAAAATTAAATAAAGCCAAATGAAACTATTCGACAACATAAAGTGAAGCACTCATAATGGTATTCACGCTTCAAAAGTATCGACGTTACTTGCTAGCTAACCCATTTGTGTTTTATACTGACCATCATGCATTAAAAATATTTCGTTAATAAACCACTAAACCATGGTAGAATATATCGTTGGTTATTATTATTTTAGGAATTCGAGTTTGAAGTTGTAGTTTGCCTAGGCAAAACAAATGTCGAACCCAACCACCTATCAAGAATTGACACAGTGGAAGAGACGATTGGAATCGAAGACGATTTTTCAGATGCACATCTATTTCGAATTGAAGTTGTACCTCTTGACTTAGCAGAAATTGTTGAATTCTTAGATGAAGGAAGAGCACCTTAAGGAATCAATGATAAAAAGAAAAATATATTAGCGATGAAAGATGCACCATATACTATAATAAATTCCTTTACAAACTAGGGATAGATGATGTACTACGACGATGTGTTCTCCACCATGAAAAAGAAAATATAATGCACGAATCACACTATGGTCCAGTTGGAGGAAATTTTCAAGCCGACACAACAGCTAAGAAAATCCAACAGTCGGGTTTATGGTGGCCAACATTATATCGAGATTGTCGAAGATTTGTAAGAAAATGTGACCGATGCCAGCGACTAGGTTGACCTCTACCAAGTACAAAAATTCCTTTAGTATCGGTAAATCCAATTTTAACATTTGAGATTTGGGCGATCGACTTTATAGGACCATTTCCAATACCAGCTAGATGAACAGAAGCATGGTATATTATTATAGCAGTAAAAAATGTCATTAAGTGGGAAGAAGCAAAACCTGTCGAAACCTGCTCAAGTGAGATAGCCAGAAAATTAATCTATGAGAATATCGTCACTAGATTTGGATGTTCATTGACCTTGATTAGTGATCAGTGGTCACACTTTTTCAACAAAAAAATCATTTCTTCGGAACGAAGAAAGATTTTGTGTTGGGGAGATGTTGGAGGATCTAGTCTGCTAAGCCGACTAGACTCTCTAGTCGACCTAATTGTAGATTATGTCGACCTCATAGGTCGTGTCAGTTAGTTGAACCGACATGTAGTTGTTGTAACTATTTTATAAATCATATATCTAGGCTGTAGAGTCAGATAGATACTTGGCTCGGTTTATTGTATGCACCCACATGTTTTATTGAGTAATATAAGATGTTATTATGTCTACCATTCTTGTCTCTTGTTTTGTTATTGCTATATGATTCTATATGTGTATCATTGGTAACCTTGCAATATGATTGATTACAACACTCCACCTCCTCTCATATAGTTGGGACTGTTTGTGCTAGAAATTGTTTCCAGACTACAAAGAAACAAGCCAACATAATCTCAAATATTCAATCAAACAAAACTAGGTTTTTAGGGTTTTTGAAAGGTTTTTCTAGTTGTGAAGTTTGGTGACAAGAGGGAATACATTCATAACCCAAATAGGAACTAAATCACAAGTAAAGAAGAACTGAGATGTATAATATAATAACCATGTATCCAACAGAACATAACGTTGAAGTTCATCCACAACTGACAAGCACTACAAGCATAAAAACTATAAACTAGCAATGAAATTATCAATTGTGTAGCTAAACAATCTAGAAATGAAGCCAAAGAACAGACTGAAGGGTAAAATGGAGCATATATTTCATAATCAGTTCATCAAATACACATGAGAGTCAAGTACTTAGCTTATCAATAAGTCAGGAGACCTCCTCTAGCCATCCAAAAGTCGAACCCCTCTTCAGTACCCTTGTCCCTCTTTTATAATTACAAAGAAGTAGTTCTATCTTCCCTTCATTAGGTCGAAATTGAAACTACCCAGCAGTTACATTAACTAACTTCAACTAATTAACTAAAAATAGGAAAATCGGATTCCTGGCAAATATGGTGAATTTCTGAAAAATAAGTGTCAAACAAGATTCCATATCTCTCAATTCGTGACACCTGTGTAAAACCTGAGAGACGTTTTTGTGAATGGGTCTGCGATGGACAATAACCTTTCTTTATTTTTAAAAATTAATCTCCAATCAATCAGAATATGCCCCGTAATATGCACACTAAAACAGGAAAATATTAAATATTTTTAAAACCCTGAAAAATAGGCTGTAAAGATTAAACTGAATCTTTCAAACCTTGATAGCTGTTGAAAAACTAAGAGAGGTTTTTGTGAATGGGTATATTATGAACAAAAACATCTTTTTGTTTTCTAAAATTATTCTCCATTAGCTCGTGGTATGCATTCAATTTCAATAACCCAAAACAGGAAAAACATAGCAGAATTCTCAATAATCTTTGCATTTCAATATCCTCTTTTTCATCTGACATTTCTTCTATAGGTACAATATTTTCAGCAACAAATGTCTCTGCTGGTGTATCATTCTGAACAGGCTAAGTCTCCTTGTGAATAAACTGTAAATCTTTGTTCTCACTGTCAACTGGATGCTGCTTAGATTCACAATCTTCTTTTGCAGGTTCTGAAATTTCTTCTAGAATTGCTCTGCTATTGTAGACTTTGAATCCTTCACTGATGCAGATTTTGAATATTTTCCTGCTGCAGATTTTGCATCTTTTGCTGTGATAGGCGTTTGACTGAGGGTACTCTTCTCTTGTTCTTTCCTCTGATCTTTTGGTGGCAAATGGTATAGTGTTGTCTCCTGATCAAACTTTAAAATGTAGGCATGATTACACCCTTCAAACAATCTTTCCCCAAGTGTATCAATTATGTAGAATGCTCCCCTTTCTACCTTAAGAAGGAAAAAATGGTCATTCCAGCTGACTATGTAAATATGTGGCTCATTATTTTTACTCTCTACCATCATAGCATTGGTAATTTCTTCCCAAATAGTGTCAAAGGTCATTGCTCCTTGCAAAAAGTCAAATGAATCTCCCATACCTTCAGGCCTAAAGAACCCCACAAATGACTTTTCATGAACTACAGATAATGGCCGTATCTTAGCCTGTAATATTGTGTCCAAATCAAAGTGCCTATCAGGAAATCTCTCTTTGTAATCCTTGACCTCACAAAGTCCCCTCCACTCCTGAGATCCTTCTCGTATTAGCATATCATATTGTGATTTGATTGGCATAGTATTTGGGTTTTTATGCAGCCAATCAGCAATAACAGCTACCAGGGCAGTACAAGCACTCTCTCCTGCAGCCCTTTCACTACGCTGATCGATTGAACCAAAAAATACCTGTGCAGACAACTTCATCTGTCCATCTCTACTATCTATCTCTTTCTGTTCCCAACTGCCTATTGTGAATTGATCGTCTCCAAATGCAGAAATGATTTGGTTCGCTCCATGTTTACTCTTATAATCCAAATGAAAAGGCTCAATGGGAGAGCCTGACTGTCGACGATGAAAATCAATATCATCTCCACCCTCCTCTCCATATGCCTTATTTAGCAATGGATCTCCCCTTGCTCTCAGGGATTTAAAATTAAACTTCCTTTTTTTTCAAGAAATAAGTTTACGTAGTGAAGGTTGTGGACTGGCAAGATCAGATTCAGGAGAAGATGGTTCATCAATGAGTTTGGGAAGAGAATCAAAACTTGATCCAGAGCTTGTCAACTCATTATCTCCATTTCCATATTCTTTGCATTCCAGATAAATAGCACCAGCAGAAAGGTTGGTTGTAGCCAAAGTGTCATAACTCCCAAAGATGGAAACATCCCCATCCACTGCTTCATCCACTTCACCCTCCTCAATTGACTCAGAATCAAATAAATCAGCAGATTCACATTCTTCGCTAACTGGAGATTGTTTGCACTAACTTCCATCCTCATCCGCAGAATATTTATCAGGAACCTTGGGAGTATCCTTTTATGACACCAAAGGTCTTATGCATGATAGGGGTGCTAAAAAAAATTGTACTGGTTCAAGTGGGTCCTGATCATTTTGAATATTGATGAAGTTTAGAGTTACAACAAGTGTTGCCTCTGTTGTTGCACCTCCAATACAACAAGAAAATGGAATCTTGGTGGTTTCTTCCATGCTTTTCCCAGGTGAAACAAACTCCACAATGTTTTGAAAAGTTGTCCCTACAACAGACTGTCTGGTTTTGGGTTCATCTTCCATGGCCTCATTCCAAGCTTGATGCAGGTGTTAGAAGTTGATTCCTGGACTAGCTAAATGTCAAATTGAACGCTCCAGGTGTCTTCAACTCTCCAGCTCACCTCTAACTGTCACACTGTGAAACCCTATTTCTTCCTTCAACTGTCACTTTCTGATTTTTTAGCAATGTGTCTCCACCCCGGCATCCACTAGCTTCGTAATATTCAGTTTGAGAACCTCTTTCCCAAAAATCTTGCCTTATTCCAGTCACTGTCATCATTTTCCATGAATTTGCATACAGTTGCCACGATCTCCCTCACACGATGACCAGACACCTGTTTCAATGATAAACTTGGGAAAACACGTATCAAATGTGATAACTGATGTAGTTAACACCTTAGGGATGAAACCCCCAAAAAAATCGGTCTGAAAAATGACTATTTTGGCAAAAACGATTTTCCTGTAGTGCGCTAGTGTAACTTTTTCTGGCTAGCGCTACAGGAATCCCTGTTTTGTGATTTTTTAACCAAAACTCCAAACCAAGTGTTGTTTTTTGGTAAATAACTTTAAGTAATGTCTTATGATATTTATTTAGAACCTTTTAGAAATATATGCATCCTATAAGCCCATAAAAACCATGAAATTAATTAAATCAAGCAAAAATTAAAAAGAAAACCTGTAAAATCAACTATAAACCTAAGGCTAAAATCAAAATATTTTAAAAGAAACCAAGGTCAAAACTTAAAAACAATAAGAAAAATCATATTTTTAAGACAAGCGAATGTTTCAAAAATAGAAAACAAAAACAGGCTATAACAGGGACCAATTAAATTAATCAATCAAGCAAAAAGCACATATACTGGGTGGTGCAACGTATATAAGATCGATGTTAAAATACTTTTACCACATGTCGTCGAAGCATCTACCCCGTCTGTATGGGTTCATTCTATGCAACGTGTCCCTAATACAAATTGCCTTCCTCATTTTCATCATTCCTTCCATCCACTTTGCCTTTGCCCATGTGCACAATTGTAGGCCACTTGTGTTTTGTCTCGATTGGTAACCAACATTCAAGCATTCATTCATTCGTCCCTTACTGGTGAATCTTACGTTTGAGTTGACTGATCAAGTAGCATTATCGAGTAGCTTAATATTTGAGCTCTATGTGTCGCCCCATGGGCTAGTCCCCTCCCTTTTCTTGTGCCTTCTCTGAGTATCATTCCCCATCAATTTGTTGCCATCGATTAGATCTTTGTAGGTTGTTTCATTCTCTACCCCTGTCAGCGCCATTTCTATTGACTTTCTATTTTAAATAAACATCAACATAGTTCATTGCCAAACAACATTGACTATTGGATTTCCCCCTATTTATTGGTGGTGATTGTGCTTTCTTGGTTCAACTGATCAAGTATCACATAAGCATCATTGAGTACCCCATAGAGTCAAGCCTTGGAATAAAACCATCACCTCTAGGATTGTGACTATTAGCAAAGTGCCGTGGGATTGAGTGTATCTACTAGTGGAAACTAGTGGCAAATAATTAGTAGTCTTCCTTTATTTCCCTTCGTGAAATGGCCTAGTTCTGAAGTCTGTATATGGATGTCCCCTTTATGCCCGTATGATTTCCTCATTATGTTTGTGTGCACTTCTTGTCTGCTTTCTGTCCACTTCAAAAAATTTGTATTATTTCCCCCTTTTGTATGTTTTTTGTCTATATGATGCCCACTGTTGTTCACTTTATGCTCGCTTAAGGGGCTTTATTCACCATGAACTAGTCAATACTTCAGTCTACGCTAAACCCTGGCCTTTTGGTCTAGGGGGGGTTAGCTCGACTTCATTTTACTTCGACCTTGTTTTATCTTACTCTCCCTAGTACATACGTAAGACATATATTGCAAGGGAGATCCAAGATTCAATCAGCTTATACACATTATGCTTAGAGGAAAGAAAAAATACTCATTCACCTTTCACGCAGGAATACTCATATTGGTCAGGGTGGAGCCAGGCTACAACAACTACAACAATAACTACAACGACATATATAGCAACAACAACAACTACAGATGCGACAATGAAAACCACATATACGGCTACACGAGCGGACAACACAAAACGTAGTAGTAGTGAGTTAAGGTGAGGTGGTTCAACAGACAGACGAACAACTCCAATGACACAGATAGTTTAAGGTGCACCAGAAATACAAGGGGTCTTATATGGTTTTTATTAAGTTGTTGGGCCAGGATCAATCGACAGAGGTGGTTCTGCAAAGGTGGATCAATAGAGCGAGGTTTACAAACTCATGAAATATATAATATATATATGTCAAAACATAATACCTCATCCTAGTGTGTGTGAGAGAGAGGTGGGCACTATTATATCGTGTGTGTATTCACATATATAATGGCAATAAGATATAAGTTGGTTGAGTTAGGTCACTTATTGACATAAACACCAATACATCGTGTTTTATTAATGAACAGATCACAACTTACCACTTACCGGGAACAACTTCAACTAGATACATTCTCATACTCAGCCATAAAAACCTATCCTTGCCTACCCCACAAAGAACTACCCTTGAAACGCCCTTCCTTATGGAATGTCCCTTTTAGTCTACTTATTATATGCTTCCTAATGCCCGCTTTATGTCCACAATGTACGCTTTATGGCTCGCTTTATGTAAGATAGATTTACATATTCTATTCGTTGTTTTCCGCCTCAGGATGTTCGCATACAACATCCCCACTTTGTTTAGCAACATGAGCCTACCCTTGAACCTACTTAAAGACAAGGGAAACGTGAACTTGGTGTCATGCCCAAGATAGAGACCCAAGTCCTAGTAACCCTGCTAAATGATGGCTCAACATGGATTCTACATCTTAGAACCAAGCCAATTTTGGGGCAGCTTTGTGATAATGCTATGAAACAAAAACGTTGAATCATATACTTAGAATTCACCTGCAAAGATGTTGAGATTAGTTTTGGATGACCAAAAACTAGCATTTGGCCAATAGAGTGAGTATTTCTATTTTCAAATATTTGTTTTAGCAATGTTATGACCGAAGTGGGGCATATTATATCGAGTTAAATATGTATTATATGAACCCTTGTATGGAGTTAAATGTATGTGTAATAAAGTAAATGTATATGTAATAGTGGTACACCTAATGAAAGACCCACATGTGCACTGAGTGAATAGGTATATATAGAGGTCATGTAGCCATTGTCAAGGGGAACATGTCAATTGGATGTGTGAATGTCTTGAGGTACTTGGAGGAGGTTCTCCTATTATGTAAGGAGTTATTTATAACTCATCTCTCTTGTATACTTTGGAGTTGTGATCCACATTTATATTTTATGTACATGGTGTGTACTCTAATTCATGATATTATCCTAAGGTTTTGGTTTGTAACTAATCTCAAATGTCTTATATAAATATGGAGCGCAACGTCAAAGTATATACGAAATATGGTTTTTACAGTAACTCCATAAAGAATAGGAGAATCTCATCCATATACGTTAAGATATTCATACGTCAAACTCACATGTTCCCTCAACAATGACTACATGGTTGTTATAATTCTAAAGCCTTGATGGTAGCAAGAATTCTATAAACAAACTAAGAATCTAAGCACACAATTAACCTCACTGGGAATTGCAGAGAATTAGCATAAGGAGAGAAGAAGAGGTTTAATGAACATACATTAAGGAATGACCAATAAATTATAATTGATATTATTACATTGGTAATACATTCTTATAAAGGAGAATTGAGTTGATGGAAGACAACTCATTGCTAGCTCATAAAGCAGACTTACCAAATATGATAAACCCCCATAGGTGGCTAAAGCACTTTCCTAATCAGTCAAGGACCTCACGAATTAGATAAAGCACGAGTGAGTTGTCATGAATGATGGAAAAACATGTTAATCCTATAACATGGAAAGAAAACAAATAAGGATGGGTTGGCAACAAAAGATAGCAGTTTCCTAGTCGACCAGCTTTACCTTATCCACATAAAAGATGGAATAATAAAAACAGAATCTACAGGAAGGCTCAATTACTAATTATGGAAGTCAATAAAGTGGATAGGATCAAACCAAAATCAGGATAAAGGTGCTCAAGGGGTGTATACGGCAAGTGTTGACCAACTGGTGCAAGTGGATGCCAACTATCTAGGCTAGTGGGTAGGAAATTAATCAAATAATTATTTAATATTTTACCATAAGTATGATGTTGGTAAATAATATCCCCCCCCGCCTTTAAGTCTAAATTTATGATGATATCTCTGAAATAATCAGAAATATAGACATATATAGGGCCCAACAACAAGGTTGTGGTCACCCTTTACAATTTGTCTTGTCCAAAGAACTGAGGAAAGAGGGAAAACCACATGGGGAAAATTCTCCCTCAAGAAAGGACATGAAAGGAAAACCAAAAATTGTTGAACTGTTGTTGATTCTTCCCCAAACTTAATGCTGATGTCTGGAGGAATCTTATTCTTGGGAAGACGATAAATGTGCTCACCTGGACCAAGAACAACTGCAGGATGGAAACTAGGACCATGTAGAACAAGTGAGATCCAATGATGTGTAAGCAAGACTGAAAGATCTTGAGAGTTGTAATAATATCCAAGATTATGTAATGACTTGAACTTCGGATCAATAGAGATTAAATCAGCTCCATATAGGTGAAATAAGTGTCCAAGCGAATGCATAAGGTTTCCAACTTCATTTACACTGAGAGGATGTGTGCAAGTGATCATGTAGGAATAGAGAGAAGGATTAGTACCAAAGAATGCAAATGCAAAGACTCCATGGGTTGATCTAGATTCCAAATAATCCAGAAGAACGTGTATTACAACATCAATAGATTCATGGGAATACACTGGTAAAGAATCTTCTATGGTCGAAGTATGAAAGGAGGAAGGAAAGAGATGTTTAAAATCTTTAAGGAGGCTCTGAGTATTGATGCCAAGAACAAAGGAGGAGATGTTGAAGAGCATTAGATCAAGTATGGTGAGTGGTATGACACAAATAAGACTTGATTTAGCTAAGTAATCATCCAGGAAGTCACTGAGATGCGCACCATCAATGAGAGAGGTATGCACAAGGTGTGAAAGGTCTAGTATATAGATCTCAAAATCTATGATAGAAGACATACAAAACACTAAATGCATGAGAGAATCATCAACAATAGCAATATAAACTCCATTAGTCACTTCTTTTTCATCATCAACATCATAACAATATGAATGAATATCTTCAACTTCAAGAGATACAGAAAAATATGTCTCTTCAATATTTGCTTCTTGATTGAAGCAGGAAGCATTCGAATCAAATACAATAGTAGCAAGAGGAACCATATGAGAGACTTCTTCATCATGATCAACTTCATCAGAGAAAGTAGAGACTGAGACATATTGAGAGAGAGAGAATATGAGTAGATGTTGGGTTCGCTCCATGCTTCGTCTTCTTCTTCCTACATGACAAAAGCTTTGTCCAAATTATTCCAAAGCTCAAATGGATATTCAGCAGAATCTATGAGATGATGTATCTTTGGAGACATTGCCACACAATTCCATAATCTTTATCATAATCATTTAGCCAGTAAATATTCTCTTCATAAGACTCTGGTTCTCTCAATTCACCAATGGATACATCAAAGATACATTTCCTCTTCAAATATGCACTCATGTTTGGCTTCCAATCTGCATAGTTGAAAGGAGATACTAGAGGAACTTTTGAATCCATATAGAAGTTGTTGCACATACAAAATAAACCCACAAATATGGAAAGGATAATTAATTGATGAGATCCCAAAGCTCTGATACCATGTTATAATTATAAATTCTTGATGGTAGCAAGAATTCTATAAACAATATAAGAATCTAAGCACATAATTAACCTCATTGAGAATTGTTGAGAATTAGCAGAAGGAGAGAAGAAGAGGAATAATGAACACACATTAAGGAATGATCTATAAATGATAATTGATATTATTACATTGGTAATACATCCTTATAAAGGAGAATTGAGTTGATGGAAGACAACTCGTTGCTAGCTCATAAAGCAAACTTACCAAAATATGATAAACCCCCATAGGTGGCTAAAGCACTTTCCTAATCAGTCAAGGACCTTGCGAATTAGATAAAGCATGAGTGTGTTGTCATGAATGATGGAAAAACATGCTAATCCTGGAGTATGGAGAGAAAATAATGGAGGATGGGTTGGAAACAAAAGATAGCAGTTTCCTAGTTTACTAGTGTTACCTTATCCACAGAAAATCTAGAATAAAGCATAATAATGACAAAATCTACTGGAAGGCGCGGTTACTAATTATGGTAGCCAATAAAGTGGATAGGATCAAACTAGAATCGATATAAAGGCACTCCTAGGGTATATATGGCAAGCGTTGACCAAATGGTGCAAGTGGATGCCAACTATCTAGGCTAGTGGGTAGGAAATTAATCAAATAATGATTAAATATTTTATCCTAAGTATGAAGTGGGTTTTTAATATTCCCGCAATGGCTAACATTTTTGAGTGGGCCATGTCACCACTATATATACCTATTAACTCATTGCACATGTGATCCCTTAAGTATGATGACACTTCATTACATATGCATTTAACCCCATATACACCCTCCTTGGTTCATAATAAGCAACAACGATATCAAGTGGAAAGGTGACAAAGGACCAACTACACCACCAATTATTAAAAGTAAAAGAATAACTCCATAGATGTTTTTACATGTATAACCGTGTATTTTTTCTAATCATAACACTCTTGACTCTACAACTATTTGAAAAAAATAATATTTTTCCCCCACGCCATATCTATACACAAGGATACAGTGAGGAACATTTTATATAATTAATGAGTAGTTGAAGATGGGGTTGTGGTATGATGTCAATGATTTGAAGAATAGTTTAAGAGGACACAAACCAATTTGAATACCATGTTTTATTGATAATTAAAGAAGTTAATGGAGATTGCTTTAAAATGGGTAACTATTCATACATTTTTGTTGAGGGATTTCTCAATTATCCTTCACACTTCCAAAATTGATGAGTAGAAAGACTTTTATCACAAACATATGCATCCAAGACCTTATCACTAATAACCATTTTGGTGAAGAGAAGAAGGTTGCACCCTATGACCTCCTAATACTTGTTTGTGTGAAAAAATTCCTAAGCAATATGTGAGGATCTATTTGATAAGGAATATCCGCATGATCCTAATTTCATAACCCCAAGGATGGAATTAAATGATCCAATCAACTATTTGAAAAAAGCATACATAAGAAATTAGGACATATTAGTACCCGTTAACTCAGGAAGATGGGAGATTGGATGACAACATCATTATCATACTTGATAATTCTGAAACTAGATCCTCATTAATGAATATTGACATCAAAATTGACAAGGAAACAAAATATTTTTTTATGCTCTAGGGAAGTTGTTTCTTCTAAGAAAACAAAAGTACTTTCATTATTTAAGTAAAAAAAATACATTTTTAAATTGTCATTCAACATAGTCCAGAAAGAGACTGCAAATTGTTAAATGCTCCAAAGAAGTTAAGAAAAAAAAGGCATATAAATTTGTGAATAAAATGCATAATCCCACGGTGTGTGATGCACTAGACACATTAAACCAAAAATACTACAACAAGGGATATGGTAGTTAATGCCCAAATATCCATTAGTGTGCATTAAAGGGCCAACAAGACAAAGTAGATTAAAAAATAGTTTAATAAGAGATGAAAAAAAAAATTCAAGGGAAGTGGCTCAATAACTTATGTAACTGAATAGGTGTATAAGGAACTCGAGGAAACTACAATTAGAGCAATGGTGATGAAGTAAAAAAAGAAACAAAGTGTGGGAGCATAATCAAGTGCTAGCTATTAAAGGTACGAAGAAAAAACATGAGCTTAATTAAAAGAACCCTGCGAAATAAACATAATGGAAACTCGATAGACAAATAAAGAATAGATCATAAGGGTATGAAAGAGATAAGGAAGGGCCTTTCAATGAAGACATGAAATTGAGTGAAATTTTGAAAATAAACCAAAGGTGAAATCTAATAAAAATGCAAAGTATGGAAAGAAGTAAAGTTTTGACCAACCTAGCCAATAAAACCTCAATGCACACACAGAATTCATCATCGAGAAATATAAAGGACTAATAAGTGACACATTAGGTGAACAACCCCAAACCTCATAGTCACAAAGGAATAAGAAGTGACACATCAGGTGAACAACCACAAACATCATAGTCACAACCAATAACTATTGAGTTAGTGAGGCTTCTAAGTGACTGCACCACTAGAAATCTGTTAACAAAATAAAAAGTATAAAAGTACTAAATTAAATTGGAATACAACAAACAAACGTTAGATGATAAAAAATAAAACACAAATAGAAGAAGTCGATGGTGCTAAATATATATATATATATATATATCTTATAGCAATAGAAGCATAAGTGAGCAAGTACGAGGCATATATTTACATTAACGAACACATATCCTAGGAAGAACATAAGAATAAGTGTTAACAAATAAAGAGAGAGGAAGAAGTAAAAGGGAAGAAGAGGGAGTTGAATTGAAGATAAAGACGAAAAAGGCTATATCCATATGACTATGGAAGAAGATGAAGAGGAAAGGAAAAAGGAACACGATTGGAACATGGCACAAGCACACAAAAAAGTGTAGTCGAGGACAAAGATCAAGACTAAGGGAAATTAATGGCCATCATTTAAAGAAATCCACAAAATGGTAAAGTGAACTTCAATGAATATGATGTGGGTGATGATCTTTATCTACATTGAAGTGAACTGGACGAGGCAAGAAGGATGCAAGAAGAACACATTAAGGGAAATCCATACTAAGACATGAAAAACAAAGTTGCTAAGGGAAAGAGGCTCATAATGTATAAGTGAAGGCCAAAAAATATTTAGCATGATCCTTATCATGATGTCCACAATCAAGTGTTAGAAAACCTCATAGTTTTTGCCAATATTTGACTAAACATATTGCAAACTCTAATTCATTGGAAAGAGACGAAATGAGATATGAAGCATCTATAAAGTCATCAAGAAGGAGAAAGTTATAATAGACACAAACTTGGAAAAGGAAGGGGAGGAGGCACAAAATGGGGGGGAAATACATCTACAACTATACTTTAATACATAAATAGGAATGATGGAGACAACAATAGCAATCACTAACATGGTAAGTAAATCAAAATTATTGATGGGAATCATTGATTACGAGGTAGTCAATACCAAAACAATTTTAAAATTATTGGAAAGCAAAAACAACATAATAACAAGCATGCACATAACAAATAACATAAACAATTACTTTGGAACCATTTAATTGTGATAAACTAGCTTCAAATAGATATCTATTTCGTTAGCTAAATGGACCAACTTCCCAATCAAGGCACTTTATGATGGAGACAATGATCCACTTAAATATGGTTCCTTCTTCAATGAATATGATGTGGGTGATGATCTTTATCTACATTGAAGTGAACCGGACGAGACAAGAAGGATGTAAGAAGAACACATTAAGGGAAATCCATACTAAGACATGAAAAACAAAGTTGCTAAGGGAAAGAGACTCATAATGTATAAGTGAAGGCCAAAAAATATTTAGCATGATCCTTATCATGATATCCACAATCAAGTGTTAGAAAACCTCATAGTTTTTTCCAATATTTGACTAAACATATTGCAAACTCTAATTCATTGGAAAGAGACGAAATGAGATATGAAGCATCTATAAAGTCATCAAGAAGGAGAAAGTTATAATAGACACAAACTTGGAAAAGGAAGGGGAGGAGGCACAAAATGGGGGAAAAATACATCTACAACTATACTTTAATACATAAATAGGAATGATGGAGACAACAATAGCAATCACTAACATGGTAAGTAAATCAAAATTATTGATGGCAATCATTGATTATGAGGTAGTCAATACCAAAACAATTTTAAAATTATTGGAAAGCAAAAACAACATAATAACACGCATGCACATAACAAATAACATAAACAATTACTTTGGAACCATTTAATTGTGATAAACTAGCTTCAAATAGATATCTATTTCGTTAGCTAAATGGACCAACTTCCCAATCAAGGCACTTTACGATGGAGACAATGATCCACTTAAATATGGTTCCTTCTTCAATGAATATGATGTGGGTGATGATCTTTATCTACATTGAAGTGAACCGGACGAGACAAGAAGGATGCAAGAAGAACACATTAAGGGAAATCCATACTAAGACATGAAAAACAAAGTTGCTAAGGGAAAGAGACTCATAATGTATAAGTGAAGGCCAAAAAATATTTAGCACGATCCTTATCATGATATCCACAATCAAGTGTTAGAAAACCTCATAGTTTTTGCCAATATTTGACTAAACATATTGTTCATTGGAAAGAGACGAAATGAGATATGAAGCATCTATAAAGTCATCAAGAAGGAGAAAGTTATAATAGACACAAACTTGGAAAAGGAAGGGGAGGAGGCACAAAATGGGGGAAAAATACATCTACAACTATACTTTAATACATAAATAGGAATGATGGAGACAACAATAGCAATCAATAACATGGTAAGTAAATCAAAATTATTGATGGCAATCATTAATTATGAGGTAGTCAATACCAAAACAATTTTAAAATTATTGGAAAGCAAAAACAACATAATAACAAGCATGCACATAACAAATAACATAAACAATTACTTTGGAACCATTTAATTGTGATAAACTGGCTTCAAATAGATATCTATTTTGTTAGCTAAATGGACCAACTTCCCAATCAAGGCACTGTACGATGGAGACAATGATCCACTTAAATATGGTTCCTTCTTCAATGAATATGATGTGGGTGATGATCTTTATCTACATTGAAGTGAACCGGACGAGACAAGAAGGATGCAAGAAGAACACATTAAGGGAAATCCATACTAAGACATGAAAAACAAAGTTTCTAAGGGAAAGAGACTCATAATGTATAAGTGAAGGCCAAAAAATATTTAGCATGATCCTTATCATGATATCCACAATCAAGTGTTAGAAAACCTCATAGTTTTTTCCAATATTTGACTAAACATATTGCAAACTCTAATTCATTGGAAAGAGACGAAATGAGATATGAAGCATCTATAAAGTCATCAAGAAGGAGAAAGTTATAATAGACACAAACTTGGAAAAGGAAGGGGAGGAGGCACAAAATGGGGGAAAAATACATCTACAACTATACTTTAATACATAAATAGGAATGATGGAGACAACAATAGCAATCAATAACATGGTAAGTAAATCAAAATTATTGATGGCAATCATTAATTATGAGGTAGTCAATACCAAAACAATTTTAAAATTATTGGAAAGCAAAAACAACATAATAACAAGCATGCACATAACAAATAACATAAACAATTACTTTGGAACCATTTAATTGTGATAAACTAGCTTCAAATAGATATCTATTTCGTTAGATAAATGGACCAACTTCCCAATCAAGGCACTTTACGATGGAGACAATGATCCACTTAAATATGGTTCCTTCTTCAATGAATATGATGTGGGTGATGATCTTTA
>LPNX010698355.1:69728-101601 GCA_001517045.1 Pseudotsuga menziesii
AAGACATCTACAACTATACTTTAATACATAAATAGGAATGATGGAGACAACAATAGCAATCACTAACATGGTAAGTAAATCAAAATTATTGATGGGAATCATTGATTATGAGGTAGTCAATACCAAAACAATTTTAAAATTATTGGAAAGCAAAAACAACATAATAACAAGCATGCACATAACAAATAACATAAACAATTACTTTGGAACCATTTAATTGTGATAAACTAGCTTCAAATAGATATCTATTTCGTTAGCTAAATGGACCAACTTCCCAATCAAGGCACTTTACGATGGAGACAATGATCCACTTAAATATGGTTCCTTCTTCAATGAATATGATGTGGGTGATGATATTTATCTACATTGAAGTGAACCGGACGAGACAAGAAGGATGCAAGAAGAACACATTAAGGGAAATCCATATAACTCTCCCCTTCGATTGATCAGAGGATTGATCAATCGATCTCTGTTTCCTCCCTCTCAGAAGCCATCTTTCACATACAAGCTTATCAACTATTAACAGGGAATAAATCAAATATTCATTTCATGAAATCATATATTCAAACAGAGATAAATTTACACACAGATATTTAGCCAAAATAGGCTTTTTCATTCACACGCGGGAACTATACATGCAAACCAATATTAGAACCTGTGTTCTGATTTCCTTAGGCCCGATACAACTTTAATTGGCCTTTCCTCTGTCTCCTACAGGTATTACTTACTTCCCTATATGTCTATCTCTATCCCCTATCTATATGTTCACTATCCATTATCTACCCATTTATCTATGCCTCGCAGCCTTACATTTATACATAATTGGATTCATGAACCATTATGGTTCAGATACTTAATACTCTTAATAGCATACTAAATTAAATCTAACTATCAACCCTGTCCTATGATTCGCTTCCCTAATTGAGCGATTTTGTTACATGACTCATCAATGACTCGTCACTCACCTAATTGACTCAATATCCATATAGAATCACATGTTTTATATAAGTCTAATTACAATGTGATGGTTCGAAGACCATCAATTCGGAATTGAAGACCCCTTCTAGGCCTAATCAGACTTTGAACTTAAATTTGGATGGAGAGCAGGACGCTCCTGCATCAACTGCTCTCTGGAGAAGGTAGCTAGAGAGAAGGTAGGCATGACAAGGATTGAATGGTAAAGAAAGCATAAGGATTGAACCATTATGTCGTAAGTAAAGACTTGGATTCTAAGAGCACTTAAGAAGCACGATAAAAGGTTAACTAATTTCTCGAATGGAGACCAAAATATATAGAGTTACTTAGAAGTTTCCAAGGTTGTTGAACAGTGAACCAATTTGTTTGTTGTAGTTTTTAGTATGGGAAGAATAATTGTTGTGGTCCATTAGGTATTGAGTATTGCTATTGTTGTGGAGATGGTGCTTGGTTTGCCCATTGCTAAGGATTTGGATAGTACCAATTTGTGGGAGGAACATGGTTAGTTTTATTAGTCCATATAGAAAGTTGAGTGTGGTGTTCAACTGCAAGCTACTATGTTGGAGGCTTGAAGCTGCTACATGAAGAACAAGGCGCAAGGCGAAAGACCGGTCTAGTGCCAGGAAAAAGAATATAATCAATAGTTAAAGAAAATTATCTTTCTAACTAAGGCAATAATCTTTATTCACCTAAGATAAGCAGCTTTTAAGTAATGACAACCATAAGGAGAATAGAGCCACAAAGAGAAATGCACCATTCTTTCATATTCTCGGGCTTGCCTACTTGAAGGGGTATGCCTGCAAAAGGTATTTATCAATATGAGCGTCCTTATAGCATCCTTAGGAATCTCACAATAACCACTCACAATATGCATAAAGATTAACAGTAATCATGGTAATTTGCAACAAATGCAATCAGGGTAAGCTTTGATATTACAATTAAGTTTGTAAATGTAATAAGCATTTCCATGAAATTATAGTAGCAATTGTGGAGAGCTCGTATATTCATAAGGATTTTTTCTTGCAAGAAAAACTCAACACCAAATATGCATTAAATACTAGTTTTCATGTAGCAAAATGAATAGTACCTTAGCGAGATGCCTTTCCTTGGCTTGCACATCCTTACTGGTGGATATTTAGAGCAACACTGAATATAGCGCAAGCAGACACATCAAGCAAAAATGGTAGAAATGTTGAGATGTTATATTTGAGATGAGTTATTGAAAACTCCGGGTAGGATCCTAATATTGTTTCACTATAAGAAGAGAATAGCACACCCTAACAAACTCTTGTAAAAAGAGAATGACTTTTTTGCTCAGCAAGTGGATGAGAGAAAACGAGCTACCGAGCAAGAATCACTTTAAGCATCTTGTGCCCCCTCTAATTCATAAGTTGTGTATGGACTTATATCGAAAAGAAATATAAGTGGCCTTCCCTTGGCCTTTGAGGATGGCCTTTGATATTGTTGTACATGGAGTAACAACAGACACAACTTCAAGGGATCAAGCAACAATATCAATTATAGAGGCAGCAACAAAGGAAGCAATAGAAAAGTAGGTGGAAATAATAATAAATATCTTCAAGGTGGTGGATCGAACGAGGAAAATCAAGGGCCATGGAAATGGTGCTAACAATTAACAATTAATGTTAGCAAACTAATGCTAACATTAATGTATTATCGAAATACGATTAAGTATTTTGAATCTTCAATTGTCAAAAACATTAGAAAAACAATATGGTTATTTGTTTTCCATCGAGATTAGGCCAAATAAGAGGTTGAATGCTTTGATTGATCAATAAAATTGTTGAATCGTATGGTAGGTTGAGAATATGGTGGATAATGAAAACTTAGGATTAAAATGTCTCGAGTGGGGGGTCGTTTAATTGAAAAGTCGGCACTTTGTTTACTAGAGTCCCTACAACCAAAGGCAAAGACTAATAACGAATTAGACAAGTCCCAAACATAATTATAACATATATCACTTATAAACTAAGGTTAGGGCATCATGTACATACAACTGGTTGTTGAAAAATAACCCCTACAAAGCAATGATAACAAAGATTAGTTGTAGTTTAGGAAGTCTTGGATGAAATCATTAAAAGGTGTAATATCCTCTTTGAAGATAAATCAACAATGTTCAAACTTAGTGTTGTCATCAGATCTGCTCCAACAAAATTTATAAATTTCTAGTAGCACACAAGAAGGTTTCATCTAAGGTGGCCTTCAATTGATCCCACAGGTTAAATTCAAAAGCTTATGCTCTGTTCAAGAATTTGTGAAAATGACAAAATTGCCAGGAAGAATATACTTCAATTCAGAGGTATGGAAGAGATCGCCCAGGTGTTTAATTCATGTGTGTTCAAAATTTGGTGAGAAACCAAAAGCTTGAAAGAGAACCATGCTAATTGTATGTTGAAGGGAAGCATGAACCATCTGGTATTCCAATACACATGGATTTAAATTAAATCTACATGGCAGCATGAACACAAATGATGTAAAAGTGAAGAATGGCATTATCTTATGGCAATGGCTTGGATATACTCCACGAGCAGTAGACAAAATTGAGAATCTGCACATTTTCAAACAAATATTGGAACTAATGGAGCGTGCACACTCACAAGGAATGCTTTTAGGAAACATTCGCCCTTCTTGTTTTGTACTCTCATCATTAAATCGGGTAGAATTTCTTGAGTCTTCGGCAAGTCAAGTGAATCTCGAATGCTCCAAAGATACAATTTTCCCTTCTACTAACCCCATAGATCACTTGTCAAAGCCCCAGCAAACGAGAAAGCGTTGCAGACAGTATTTATTAGTAGGAGTTGTCCAAGGCCATGGGCATAGTGATAGATGTGATTTAATGATTAAATCAGTAAAGCTTTCTGACACAGGTTCATGATCTTCTTGTAGAACTTCCTCTGTAGATCAAAATATTGCTCAAACCGGTGAATGTGAAGCAAATCCCAGGGCATCACGAACAGTTCCTTTTATCTCTAAGGCAATTGGTCATCCTTTAGCAAACTATGCTACCTTTCTTATGTCAGGAAAATCTCTTCAAGACATCGGTTTTACATAGTAATGTATCTGTCAAGGAAGCAGTCCTTCCATTTGAAAAGTTTCAAGGATGTGATATGGTTCTTGGTCCTGAAATGTAAAGCATTGGAGAAGTGATGGGCATAGACTTTAAAATTCCTATGGCATTTGCCAAGGCACAAATCGCAGCAAATCAAAAAATGCCTCTTGCAGGCACAGTGTTTTTAAGTTTAAATGATTTCACCAAACCAAGCCTCCCAGCAATTGCAAACGGATTCATTGAACTTGGTTTCACAATTGTTGCAACAGCTGGCACGGCTAATTTGTTGAAAATGGAAGGAATTATAGTGGAGAGAGTTCTGAAACTCCATGAAGGGCGTCCACATGCAGCTGACATGATGACAAATGGTCAGATTCAGTTAATGGTGATCGCAAATTCAGGAAATATTGGGACAGGGTTCCAAACATCAAATTCAATATCGCAAAGGTGTTGCAGTCCCTGATTCCAATTATTGATCACTCGGTTGTAGAGCAATCCATTCGCCCTTGCTTTGTTGAGCTAAGTGAAGAACCTGATGTTGATGTAAGATGCTTTGCTGGTGAAGCACTTCGGGCATGTGATCAGGATGGATTTCAAGATGATTCAATGAGAATAATGAGGGACATCCAGAAAAATCGAGAAAGTTTTTCAAATACTGCTATTTTCAACAACCTTCAACGACAATGTCAAGATGTTCATAAGATTCCAAATGCAAATCAAGTATTTGTGAAAGAGGAGGATTTGTCGTTGGATGTTATTAAACAATACTGTGTGAAATGCCCAAGCGAACTTGCAAAAATCAAGGTATTAAAAGACAGAGTTTTCCCACTAGCAGAGAAGGTTGGGAAAACAATAATATTTGTTCGCACAAGAGAGAGTGCAACTAAGCTGCATAGCATGTTAGAAGCAGAGGGTTACCGATGCACTTCCATGCAGGGTCATCTCAAACTGGAGGACAGGGATAGAATAATTGGGGAATTTAGATCAGGGATAACAAGGATATTTGCATGAGGGTTTGACCAAGCACATGTTACCTTCGTTGTCAATTTTGAACTCCCTGTGAGAGTTTATTCTATAGATGAACTTGATTATGAAGTTTATTTGCACAGAATTGGTCGAAGTGGATGTTTCGGTCGTAAGGGAGCAACTTTTAATTGCCTGGTCACAACACAGGATGAGGAAAACATGACCAAAATTGAAAGACATTTCCAGCGATATGCAACTGAGATTTGTTGGGATAATGAAGGTGATTTTGAGAATGCATAGAAAGAAGCAGTTCGAACACATGATGACTCAGAGTAAGGAGGCGCAAATGGAGAACAAAGATGCTGAGTTTGCCAGATTGCAAAAAAGATCTTTAGACTTAGAATCATAAAGCAATTAGGATATGACAGATGTCTATTTATGTTTGTATTTTGTATTACACTTGTGTTTAGACTCTTTTAAGAAGATCGACTTTGCTATTTTTGAAAGCATTCGATCCATAAAAATAGGATCTGATAACTATCTCTGAAACTGAGAGGTTTTGTATATAAGGGATAGTAACTTGATACGAAACGGGTGGCAATTGGAGATGGGAATCCAATTTTGATGTATGTTGTATGACATGAAACTCTCTACATCTTCAATACAGGTTCTGCTTTGATATGATTATGATTATGAGTTGATTTTGTATTTTATGAATTGTATTTTTTATGATTTATCCTGTATATGGTCAATTACATTCCATTACATGATTCTTATGATAAAATACAGTTATCTTTCAAATCTTTAGTGACAGAGTCAGTCTCATTCCATAAATTCGTGCTCGTAGTTCCCTTGATATTGAATTTTGTATTCCATTTTATGTCATACATATATTTAATGGTTATGTGATTTTCCTACATCTTTGATTATATACCAACCCAGTTTTTATTTTGATTTTATTGAATTATATTTTTTTTAAAGATTTCTTTAAGCTTGAACCCCTGTAGTCTAGGTTCAACTTTAGGGATAACATTTTCTGGCGCCGTTGTCGGGGACGGAGGAGTGAAGATATCTTCCCCGAGAAAGAATGACAACGATCAGATCTAGCTCTTGATGGTGGACAGGACCAGGACACTAGTTTGACTACATATTTATTCACCATTCGACTCCATGTTTCAAGAATCCAGAGGCGATTTTACAATTCCAAGATGTTAAAGGGTTTTGATACTATTTTGGCAGAAAGATTTGCTCTGCTCAATTTCTCAATTGTTCCTGGCTTTCCAAATATAGTACCTATCATGGATGAATGGGGAGATTTTCTTCCGTGATTCAAAGAAAAGGAAGAGGACAATCCGGCACATCATGTAATTAAATATCATCAATGCATGGATCAGCTGAGTATACATCATGAAGATGTATTGATGAAAATGTTTATGTATTCATTAGATGGTTGTGCGAGACAATGGTACAGAACTCTTCCTGCTTCTAGTATTTCCTCTTTGAAAGATTTTCATGATGCTTTTTATTCATATTGTAAGAGGATTTACCTAGCTGAGTGTCTTTTTGAGCATTGTTGTAGGGGATATGCATTATATATCTAGGGTTTAGTAGTAGATTCTTCAAGTAGTAAAGATGAAGCTAGTGGTTATGCTGTGAAGAAGGAAGAAGATTTATTATCTTCCTCTAATTCTGTTTTACAACAAGAAATTTTTCAAAATTCTGATATTAAAGTTGATGATAGCATCATAGAACAGAAATCTTCATCTTTAGAAATCGATCAGAATGCCTCATTTTATGATGAAGACATTGAATTTCTAGATTGGGATCAGCATCAACCAATTCACTCTGAGGATATGTCAATCTATGATGAGTATTCAAATGAAGAAGAGCAGATCCCTACATCACCTTTTGTTGATTTGAGGAGCAACCAACGGATGTATGACAACTATGAATCAAATTTTGATGAAGAACAACATTGTGTGGAAATCAACCATCCTGAATCCTTAGAAAACATTGAGCAGGCATATTTGCAATTCAATTTGCAGGTAGCTGAAAGTGGCAGCCATTATGAGGAAGAGGATATACAGAGATATTTTGATCTTCAACTTAAACATCAGCAAGAGGTATTTATTTATAGCTTCATTGATCTGTTTGTTGATTATATGGAGTCTTTGAGCAGCTCAAATGTCAGATTGTATTTGTCAAATGAAGGTAGGCTTTTCCCTTCTTTTGAAATGAATTTTGATATTCCATGGGCTCCTTTATTCATCATGTCCAGATCAGAAGTTTTACCAGTTAGTCAAATATTTGTATGGCTTCATTGGAAGCATGATTTTACCTAATCAAAAGAAAGCAGATGATTAGAATGGGATCTGTAAATAAATAAGCTTGATGCTTCAAGCATTTCCTTAAGTTTGTACAGTGTGATCATATTGTTGTGAGAAGATCATTTCAATTTGCAGAGTAGTTTAAAGATTCAGCCAATAGTTTGTTTTCAAGATTTTTAAGTAGCAGAGATTTGTGATGAAGACTCCAGCCCAATGAATTGGAAAGGCACTTGGTCTACTTGTTCTTGGCAGCTCACAGGGAGCATGCCATCCCCAGACAAAGCCAGATGTTGTCATCAGATCTACTCCAACAAAATTTATAAATTTATAGCAGCACACAAGAAGGTTTCATTTAAGGTGGCCTTCAATTGATCCCACAGGTTAAATTCAAAAGCTTATGCTCTGTTCAAGAATTTGTGAAAATGACAAAATTGCCAGTAAGAATATACTTCAATTTAGAGTTATGGAAGAGATCGCCCAGGTGTTTAATTCATGTGTGTTCAAAATTTGGTGAGAAACCAAAAGCTTGAAAGAGAACCATGCTAATTGTATGTTGAAGGGAAGCGTGAACCATCTGGTACTTCCAATACACATGGATTTAAATTAAATCTACATGGCAGCATGAACACAAATGATGTAAAAGTGCAGAATAGCATTATCTTACGGCAATGGCTTGGATATACTCCACGAGTAGTAGACAAAATTGAGAATCTACACATTTTCAAACAAATATTGGAACTAATGGAGCGTGCACACTCACAAGGAATGCTTTTAGGAAACATTCGCCCTTCTTGTTTTGTACTCTCGTCATTAAATCGGGTATAATTTGTTGAGTCTCCAGCAAGTCAAGTGAATCTCGAATGCTCCAAAGATACAATTTTCCCTTCTACTAACCCCATAGATCACTTGTCAAAGCCCCAACAAACGAGAAAGCGTTGCAGACAGTATTTATTAACAGGAGTTGTGCAAGGCCATGGGCATAGTGATAGATGTGATTTAATGAATAAATTAGTAAAGCTTTCTGACACAGGTTCAGGATCTTCTTGTAGAACTTCCTCGGTAGATCAAAATATTGCTCAAACCGGTGAATGTGAAGCAAATCCTAGGGCATCACGAAGAGTTCCTTTTGTCTCTAAGGCAATTGGTCATCCTTTAGCAAAGTATGCTACCTTTCTTATGTCAGGAAAATCTCTTCAAGACATCGGTTTTACATAGTCATGTATCTGTCAAGGAAGCAGTCCTTCCATTTTAAAAGTTTCAAGGATGTGATGTGGTTCTTGGTCCTAAAATGGAAGCATTGGAGAAGTGATGGGCATAGACTTTAAAATTCCTATGGCATTTGCCAAGGCACAAATCGCAGCAAATCAAAAAATGCCTCTTGCAGGCACAGTGTTTTTAAGTTTAAATGATTTCACCAAACCAAGCCTCCCAACAATTGCAAACGAATTCATTGAACTTGGTTTCACAATTGTTGCAACAACTGGCACAGCTAATTTGTTGAAAATGGAAGGAATTCCAATGGAGAGAGTTCTGAAACTCCATGAAGGGCGTTCACATGCAAGTGACATAATGACAAATGATCAGATTTAGTTAATGGTGATCGCAAATTCAGGAAATATTGGGACAGGGTTCCAAACATCCAATTCAATATCGCAAAGGTGCTGTAGTCCCTAATTCCAATTATTGATCACTCCGTTGTAGAGCAGTCCATTCACCCTTGCTTTGTTGAGCTAAGTCAAGATCCCGATGTTGATGTAAGATACTTTGCTGGTGAAGCACTTCGGGCATGTGATCAGGATGGATTTCAAGATGATTCAATGAGAATAATAAGGGACATCCAGAAAAATCAAGAAAGTTTTTCAGATACTGCTATTTTCAGCAACCTTCAATGACAATGTCAAGATGTTCATAAGATTCCAAATGCAAATAAGGTATTTTTGAAAGAGGAGGATTTGTCGTTGGATTCTATTAAACAATACTATGTGAAATGCCCAAGCGAACTTGCAAAAATCAAGGTATTAAAAGACAGAGTTTTCCCACTAGCAGAGAAGCCGAGGCAAACAATAATATTTGTTCGCACAAGAGATAGTGCAAGTAAGCTGCATAGCATGTTAGAAGCAGAGGGTTACCGATGCACTTCCATGCAAGGTCATCTCAAACTGGAGGACAGGGATAGAATAATTGGGGAATTTAGATCAGGGATAACAAGGATATTTGCACGAGGGTTTGACCAAGCACAGGTTACCTTCGTTGTCAATTTTGAACTCCCTGTGAGAGTTTATTTTATAGATGAACTTGATTATGAAGTTTATTTGCACAGAATTGGTCGAAGTGGACGTTTCGGTCACAAGGGAGCGGCTTTTAATTGCCTGGTCACAACACAGGATGAGTAAAACATGACCAAAATTGAAAGACATTTCCAGCAATATGCAACTGAGGCTTGTTGGGATAATGAAGGTTATTTTGAGAATGCATAGAAAGAAGCAATTCGAACACATGATTACTCAGAGTAAGGAGGCACAAATGGAGAACAAAGATGCTGAGTTTGCCAGATTGCAAAAAAGATCTTTAGACTTAGAATCATAAAGCAATTAGGATATGACAGATGTCTATTTATGTTTGTATTTTGTATTACACTTGTGTTTAGACTCTTTTAAGAAGATCGACTTTGCTATTTTTGAAAGCATTCGATCCATAAAAATAGGATCTGATAACTATCTCTGAAACTGAGAGGTTTTGTATATAAGGGATAGTAACTTGATACGAAAGGGGTGGCAATTGGAGATGGGAATCCAATTTTGATGTATGCTGTATGACATGAAACTCTCTACAGCTTCAATACAGGTTCTGCTTTGATGTGATTATGATTATGAGTTGATTTTGTATTTTATGAATTGTATTTTTTATTATTTATCCTGTGTATAGTCAATTGCATTCCATTACATGATTCTTATGATAAAATACAGTTATCTTTCAAATCTTTAGTGACAGAGTCAGTCTCATTCCATAAATTCGTGCTCGTAGTTTCCTTAATATTGAATTTTGTATTCCATTTTATGTCATACCGATCTTTAATGGTTATGTGATTTTCCTACATCTTTGATTATATACCAACCCAGTTTTTATTTTGATTTTATTGAATTATATTTTTTTTAAAGATTTCTTTAAGCTTGAACCTCTGTAGTCTAGGTTCAACTTTAGGGATAACACTTAGGAAACAAATAAAGTCATTAAAAAAGCATTAGCATAATATCAGTTAAAGGAGTAATCAAATGATGCAAAGGATTGTATGACAATGATATTAGACTATATGGGCTATAACATTGGAAACATGAGAAACATTACCATGCCATGCACATACAAATAATTGAAAAACTCAAAGGGGCTCTTTTTTCACAATAATTTATTGAAAAAAAAGGATTAAAAAGCATAGCTAAGAGGCTACCAAATGTTTTAGGGTCAAGTAATGTTTGATGTTGGTACCCATTTGATTGTAATTAATCCCATTAGTTAGCTAATATATGATTGATTTTTATGAAAGTAAGCACATTGTAAGGCACTTGACCTAGTGCTAAAAGTTGAGTAGGTCAAGAAATCCCCAAAAACTAATAAAAGGACATGTTAGTGAGCTATGTTACTTTTTGCTTATCTTTTCATGAGTCCTTGGTGGTTGATGTGTAAACTAATATCAATGTTCTAACATTGAGGATTGTAACCACTATTATATTTTCAAGCTAATTACTTTATCACTATTCAGTGGGTTTCCTTCGAACACCAAGATTCACATTGTAACTCTTATGTTCTTTTATTGTGGTTGAACCTTGTTTTTCCGAACATTCTTAAAAAGGTTAACTAATTATATACAATATAATATGGTTGATTGTATATTGTGTTAAGTGATGGTTAAATTGGCCCCAAATTTAGTTGTTTCTCTTTTTATTTTCTAATATACGTTGTTGCGTTATGATAGTTTTATATCTACAATCGACAACTCGTTTTGATTGTTATTGCAATATTTTACTTTGTAGTTGAATTTGTGGCTAAACATTGGCTTGATCGATGACATCATTATTGTTTCAATCCTTTAATTGTCTCTAGTATCTCTAATTATTCTTGTAAATTAATATTTGATTCTACCACTTATTTCCTTGCAAATTTATTTCAATACTACTTTCTTGTGCTAAAGTTGACTTTTCATATTACTATCATGACTCACTTTATTATTAAGGTTGTGTGTTGTGTGATTCAAGGTTGTAAAAAGGGTTGGCCTCAAAAAAGATCCAACATTCCATTAAGTCGAGCCCAACCTTAAATCTTCCTAGTGTTAATGCAAGCATTCCACCTCCGACCTTAATCTTCCAAGTGTTAATGCAACCATTCCGCCTTTTGATATGTGGTTTAAGTTCAACAATTAATTTTCCTGAAGCATCTCATCAATAGTTTTATCATTATCATTATTCGAGTTTTGTTTACCGGGTTTTCTTGAGAAGTATCCAAGTTATTCGAGGGTGTTAATTACCCTAAGTGGACTATACTCCATACTACCCCATTTAAATGATATCCTTGCAAGCCATTAAAGTCAAATATGCAAAATAATGGCATCTTCAAATTATTTCTACACCCATGAAAGCCTCTTATACTAAAAACTTCATATCTCACATTGGTTGTGGGAATTGATAAGTGGTAACATATAATCCCCATCGGAATACATTATAAGGAATACATTATATTAGTTGGGAAAAGGCACTGATCTTATGTTATCTCAGGATCTTATTATTGATCTGCATCGGAAGAATATTTGTATTAAAAAATGCTTTAGGTGCTCATATTGATAGGGTTCCTTCTTGGTTGCGATCAGAAGACTTGCAACTTAATGGGATTTTAGCAAAGGAATGGGATGGATATGTGGTCTCACTATATAGGGTAGGGATCATACTAAATGAAAATAGCGATAGACTGGTATGGACTTATAACAAATATAATGGGAATGTCGGTGTGAGGCTCACTTATCAGTCTTTCTATGAGGAGGACAAGGAAAAAGGTACTAGCTAGTGGATGCCTGTGCTATGGAGGGAAGCATTTCCTTTGAAGATAAATACTTTTTCAAGGTTGTTTCTCCAAAGGAAAATACTTACTTGGGATGTGTTGTGTAAAACGGGTTTTTCTCGGTTGGGATTTTGTGTCTTATGCAAAGCCGATATAGAATCAGTGGACCATTTGTTTGGGGACTGTGTCTTCTTCAATAATGTATGGACTAAGTTGAGTTTGTGGCCCCACTTTGATCTTGGTTGGGACTGTGGATGCCTTGAAGACAATCTTAGGAATTGTTATGACAGTAGGAAAGATATCTTTCCTCTCACTTTTATTGTTTTTTGGGAGGTTTGGAAGATGCAAAATGGTGTAATCTCGAATGAAAAGAGCCCCATTATTTTTCAGGTTGTAACCAAAATTATGAGTCTCTCGAATGAGTGTTGTAATATTTCAAACCAAATTCATGTTAACAGGATCACTCAGCTTGTTTTCCATGTGAATATGCCCATAGGACATTTTGATGGTGCTCAGCAGGGTGGATGATGTGGGGATGGTATGGTCATCTTGCTTAGTGACTTTGTTAGGCATTACTTTGGACGGGGGATGATCATGGAACAAATACTTGGGATAAGCTACTAGCTCTTTGGGGTCTTTTACAATATTTAAGAAGGAGAATAGTTGGACGTGTTCAGATTGTTGGGGACTCCAAGGCTATCATACTTTGGATAAATGGTATAACTAACATTCACTCTTTGGTTTTGGAACATTGGATGGCTCGGGTAAAGCATTTAATTTCATATTTTGATAGCATTCCTATCATCCACATCTACAGAGAATATAATTCGGAAGTGAATCGCCTGTCAAAGAAAGGTATTGGTGACTTAAATGGGGTGCTGCATTATGAAGTCTTTATAGATGGATATTGTTTTGATTGCGGTTATGTAAACTTTTTAATGAAGTTTAGTCTCTATAAGAATGTTCTTAGGGGCAACTAGCCTTTCGTGTACAGTTTTGGTCAAAATTATATCTTTGAGTTGGCTTAGCAGCTTTTGGTATTGTAGACTATTTTTTGCGAGTTTTAGGCAGATTTTTTTAGGTTCATGGATGAATCTTGCTCGGTGTAATACTATTGACGTAAATGTTGCCATCATCTTTGATTCTAATGAAATAACAAGCGTTGTTTTTTCTAGTGTGAAAAAAAAAGTTAACATGTAAACTAATTGTTAGAAGCAGAATCCTTGAGAACCTAGACTTTCTGTTGCGCTCGTGAATCTCGACCGATTGAGTTGATGAAACCATATTCAAATGGAAGCATACTTGTCTCAATATTCCACAACTGAGTTCAGAGAAAATCGAATTAACTCTCAAGGATGTTAACTTCCAAAGCCATCTCTATGTTCTTGTTTTTTATATCCCCATTTCATTGGTTAATGACACTTCAAGTTGACACATGTGCTCTTATTCCTCATTACTCTCATTTTCCAAATGTGAACGGTGTGCTTCATTTTCTTTTTTCTCCCTCCACCAATCTCGTGCTATATATATCAAAGTTATGTCCATTGTGAGACAGTGTGAGTTGACTCTCTATAACCTATGGTACAAACAACAACCTTCATGCTTTCAAACACATGATAATATTCCCTTTCCACATGAGGATCTAATTGAATTCTGATGTGAGACGTCTTCCTTTCGACAACATGGACTAGAATGCTACTTAGGGAATTGGCACCTAGCTTGGGATGTCGTCATTTATTCCTAGCAAAGCCTGGTATAAAATTGTGGCCTTGTTTTCTTCTGTGTCTGCTTCTGTGTTGAGATTTCTCAAGACATGGTAGAAGGAGACTTGCTCCAACTCTTCTATTAATATATCAACCTTCTCATGACCGACGCGTTAAGGGTGCTTTGTATTCTTATATTTTTAATAAGAATTTCTGAGTCCCCTATGATATTGAGAATTCTTATACTTTTTTTAAAGTGATTATACGTCCTTGATAGAGTGCCAAACCTCCAAAGCTTCTTAATGGGTGTTCATTGTCTTACCTTATCCTGAGAGTATCTTATTATCGATTGTCCTTCGAGGTTAAATATCACCCATTCCACTCCTACTGCTCCTGGGAAGTTGCTCTTCCTTCGATTCCTCTTTGTCTTGAGATAGGGTGCTCTACTTTGAAGGTGCTCCTCATGTTAGAACCCTTGATGATTCAATTGCTTTATGAGTTCTTGTTGCATGTTGGATGGGAGAGAAGAATGGCTCATTGAAGTTATGGGCGTTCTTCTAAGGCTACTTGAGTTTGATCTTCTTACAAGGAAATAACAAAGATAATGGGAGAGGAGCTTGGAGGGGGATTGATATGTGGATTTGGGGTTGGGTGTGATTTCTAAGGAGGGGATTTTGCTACAATGATGAGTTCAAGATCGTCGATCTCATTTGTTTCCATAGCAAGAACATTGAATTGTTGTTGGTTGAAGGAAGGCATTTCTAGGGAAAGTGGTGATGGATATGACTTGGATTTTATCCTGGTTTTGTTATCTCTTCCCATTGTTTATGCTTTTTTGTCATGGTCAAGTGAGGGGAGGTTTTTTTTAATATTTTGCAAAATGGGCATTACTTACACTTGAAAGGGATTTGTTCATATTCAAACTTTTGGATGTGGTTCTAGTTATCCATATTGATTTTAATGGCTTCAAATAAGCCTTGATCCAAGTCAACCGATATGTAAATTCTAGTGCACACAACCAAGCTAAATTTTGGTTCAAATCTATCAATGTACTTACAAAAACATTTTTTATTGACTGCATGCAATCATCATTCCAACAATGGAGAGGAAGGCGAGGGAGTCTGACCCAAACCAACACTTCCAAGGGAACATTGATTTCAAGATTGAAATTTGAAGTCCATTTGTTGAGGTACATTTGGCGGGATATCATGAAGTGCAATCCATTTATGAAGATGAGGTGTCGATCCTGTTTGACTTTGAAGAGGAAGGCATAAAATCCTTGTCTACAAAAGAAGTAAGAGAGCTTTCCTATGATCATGGCTATCCATTTTTTCTACATCCAAGTGTCCATGGATTTTGACAATGGCTAAAGGGATCTAAATTGATCAATCAAACCCCTGTTTGTCAAGGAAAGGGATTTGAGGCAAAGAATAGAAAGGGTATGCAAAATTTTGAAATCACGCCTAGTTTCTAGACATCCTGAGAAGACAAAGCCTTTGGAAACATTTTCCCCAAGGCCACCACCAACAATCTAAAGGTGACAACCTCATCAAGAGGGGGGATCTGGACCGATTGGATCCATCATGGGAAGGGAGAATGATGACAACAGTTATTAGAATTTGAATGCCATATGATCTCCAAGCATAGAGTTCTGATTATGTTGCAACAATTGAATGGAGAATGAACATACAAACTAAGCAAAACAAACCACACAAGAAACAGACAAGTATTGCTCAGGAATTTACAATATATTCATCATAATAATATCCGGTGTACAATAGATTACAAATAGGTAGAATTCGAATGCATGAGGAATGAATTTGAATTCTCTAAGTGGATAAGACTGTATCTAACTAAATCTCTAACTCAAGCTCTCCCAATCAATATCGGAGTCCAACAAATCAACTCTCTGATGACCAATAACTCCAACAGACAGTAACAACTAGTTAACTCAGTGCAACTGAGTGTGGTAGGTGAACAAAAGCGCTCCTCCACATGCATGCATGCGTTATCCATGCAAAGCATGCGCTAGCTAACTGAGAGTGATTCATCTGAAGGTAACCGAAGGCTAACTATGGTTAACTAGTGCTAACTTAAATTAACTGAAGTAGGTTGGTGTCGATACTCCCAGTGGCTCCTAAAATGTAGGGATTGGTCTAGGAGGTGCCCGCACTGATGCATGCACATGCAGTAAGTGGTAGTTAATCTCTAGCATTGTCCCCCACACTTCAATGACTAGTACATGTGGACCCAATTTCACTAGTGGACTCATTTAATTAATTGAGGCTCCTAAGTTAGGCTAATTAATCTAATAGAACGTATGAACAAGGGAGGATTAATAATCCTAACACCCCCTTTGAATCCTAACTTGGACAACTTGTGGGCACTGGTAATGAGACCATAGGTCACCCAATATACAATCTAAGAGACATAATACAAATGTGGTAGGAAAACCTCTTGGGAAAAAAAACCCTCAAGATAGGAACTGAGAATCAAGCCTTAATGCCCAAAAGAGACCTGAGAAAGGCAAATATCTTTTCAGTAAAACACTTGGTAAAAATATCTGCAATCTGATCCTCTGTCAAACAATAGTGCAGTGTGATGGTTTTGTCATGCACTAGTTCCTGAATGTAGTGCATGTGAACTTCTATGTGCTTTGTTCTTTGATTTTGAATAGGATCACTAGAGATCTTGATTGTACTTTGATTGTCACAATAAAGATCTACTGTAGGTGAAGTCTGAATCCTAAACTCTGTCAAGATGCCATGCATCCAAACTGCCTGAATAATTGCATTCACAGCTCCCCGATACTCTAATTCTGCTGAAGAAAGTGCAAGGGTTGCTTGCTTCTTGTTGGACCAACAAATTGGTCCAGATCCAATCATGAATACAAAACCTGAGGTGGATTTCCTATCATTTCCATTTCCTGCCCAGTCTGAGTCTGTAAATCCTGTGAGATTTAGCTGTGCTCCAGCAGCATAGTGGATCCCATAATCAATAGTACCCTGCACATAGTGCAAGATCCTCTTTGATGCCTTCCAGTGCATCTCATGTGGCTACTGCATGTATCTGGTAGTAGCACTTACAACATAGGATATGTCTGGTCTCGAATGAGTGAGATACAGAAGGCTTCCAATGAGTTGTTTGTAGAAAGTGTTGTCCACCAAAGGTGTGGAACAACCTTCTTCAAGCCTGATGCCTGATAAGAAAGGGCAGGGGGTTGCCTTGAAATCCTCCATGTGGAACCTCTTAAGCGTATCTGATGAATACCTGGACAGTGAGATCATGATTCTCGAAGTCTTCTGACTTACTTCGAGACCATTGAACTGTCTTAACAGTTCTAAGTCAGACATGGCAAATGCTTTATTAAGAGCAGACTTGATGCTGC
Organism: Pseudotsuga menziesii; assembly: GCA_001517045.1. NCBI lineage: Eukaryota > Viridiplantae > Streptophyta > Pinopsida > Pinales > Pinaceae > Pseudotsuga > Pseudotsuga menziesii. The sequence continues at coordinate 87,204 of LPNX010698355.1, forward strand.
TCAATCCAGCAGTAGAGCTGCTAGTAATGAGCAAGTCATCCACATACAATACAACTAGAAGCAAGAACCCCTCCTTCTTCATGTAGACATTACAATCATATTTGCACCTTTCAAACTTCTGAGAGATGAGGAAAGTATCCATCTTGGAGTACCATGCCCTTGGGGCTTGTTTGAGTCCATACAGTGATTTCCTCAGTCTGCAGACTAAGGAAGGATCATCAATAAACCCCTCAGGTTTTTTCATATAGATCTCCTACTCCAAATCTCCATGGAGGAAGGCACTCTTCACATCCATGTGGTGTACTTCCCATCTCTTGGAAGCAACAATGGCCAATACCAGCCTGATGGAATCCATTATAGCTACAGGAGCGAATGTCTCGTTGTAGTCCAAGCATTGGACCTGAGAATACCCTTTTGCCACCAACCGAGCCTTGTACTTGGTTGTGGTCCCATCACCAGCTATTTTGGTTTTGTAGATCCATTTGCAATATACCATCTTCCTTCCTGGAGGCAAGGGGACAAGTTCCCAGGTATGGTTGTCATGTAGCGAATCAAACTCCTCATCCATGACTTCCTGCCATCTAGGATCATGGCAATCCTCCCTGAAGGATTGAGGATCTAACCCAAACATCATGAAACACCTCTTAGCAAGAAGAGGATCTATGTGAGACAGTGCTACACTCTCCTTCTGATACTGGGGCCTCGTTCTTCTTTTGTCATCTGGATCCCCAGCACCATCTCCAACTGTTTCTATGAGTTGCTTGGCCCATTTAGGCTGCTGGAATGAGGTAGATGTTGGATCTGGATCTAGATCTCTTTGAGTTGTAAGCTCAATGTCTGGATCAAACTGGGATGACTCCTCTTCTGAATCTGAATCAGAAATATCAGGATTTAAAACTGAAACTGCAATAGGAAGTGAAGGAATCTTTATACCTTCATCAACTTCGAATGGAAGTTGAGATGCTGTTGGAACTGAGAATGGCATGAAGTGAGAGAAATAGTATGCCTTGGAGGCATGATCAACAATCCCTTTCGCTACAATCTCCCCAGTTGAGATATTGGTGATCTCTACCGAGTCAAATCCAAACAATACTTGCTTTGGAAAGCCAGTATAGCCCATCTGATAAACAGATAATAGATTAGCTGCAAGTGAGGGAACATATAAGACATCTTTGAACACACCATGCTTCTCTTTGATGGTGCCCTTCCCTACTGCTAGGATTTGGGAATCATCTACCATGTGAATAGTGGGCCCTTGTTTGATACTGAGAGAGGAGAAGAGATCCTTGGAGGCAACCATGTGGTTGGAGGCTCTAGAATCAATCAAATAGATTGTAGACCGAGGTAGTCCTGCTTTCAAAGCATGACATCTTTCATGTCCATTATTAGGCAGTTTTTCTCTTTGAATGTTATGCTGCTTGAGAAGAGCAGACATCTCATCAAGTTCCTTCCTCGTATAATGATCTTCAAGGTGATACCCTTTTTCATAGTAGGGACACAACGTTTTCCAAAATTTCTTCTTCTTAGAGCCGAAGGCCCTTTCAGAAGCTTGCTGGTTTTGTTTAGGCTTCGAATCAGCTGCCTTTGGCTCCTTCTTCTTTGATTTCCCCTTTGCTTGCGCTTTGGAAGAGTTAGTAACCAAGAGAGCTTGATATTTGGAGGTTTGGATGACTCCCATTCGAATCAATTTGTTTTGCTCTTTGATTAAGGATTCAGAAAATGAATCTAGCGAAGGTAGTTTCCAATCAGGAAAGCTTTCCCACTTGGAATGAAACATAGAGACATAGAAAGAGTACTTAGGGCGTAGTTTGCTGAGTATGGAAAGGACATTATGCTCATCCTTCTGCTCTATCATGCATTGTCTGCATTGGAGCACTAGAGACTTGAATTTGGAGAAGAATTGCTCAACAGTCTTGAACCTACTGGGATGTAAAGATACCAACTCATTCTCCATAATATGTCCCCGAAGCTCATCTTGTTTGTTAAACAAGCTATCAAGCATATCCCGAGCTTCTCTAGGAGTCTCCAATCCTTCGATATGGAAGAGGAGATCTCTGGAAATATAAGTACATAAGTACCCGAATGCTTCATCACAATGGTTCAGAAACTTGTTCCGCTCAACCAACTGATGAGGCTTAGCCTCCCATCCATGTATGATCCTGTGGTAGCCATGCTTGTGCAAGGCAAGCTGCATATCAATCCTCCAATCAAGGTAATTGGAGGTTGTGAGGATCTGTGGCTCAGGAGTTTGAGAACTCATAATTGCTCCGGCTAGAAGACTGCAAATGCTTCTCTCAAGCTATGTAGCACCTGTCAATTTCATTACAAATAACAATAAAACATATGAACTGTTAGAATCATGCTTTTCCTCCAAACATGAACATGTTTTCAGGGTCTGTCACACCCTCTCCACTGCTCTGAATGAATCCAGAGCTAGCAAATTTTCATAGGGGACTTCTATGGAAACCCAATTGCTTTTGATGTTCGATGAAGAGAAACAAGCATGAAACCTGCGTGAGAAGGCTCTGATACCATATTAGAATTTAAATGCCATATGATCTTCAACTAGAGAGTTCCGATTACGTTGCAACAATTGAATGGATGATGAACATACAAACTAAGAAAAACAAACCACACAGGAAACATACAAGTATTGCTCGGGAATTTACATTATATTCATCATAATAATATCCGATGTACAATAGATTACAAATAGGTAGAATTCAAATGCATGAGAAATGAATTTGAATTCTCCAAGTGGATAAGACTATATCTAACTGAATTTCTAACTCAAGGTCTCTGAATCAATATCAGAGTCCAACAAATCAACTATCCGATGACCAATAACTCCAACAGATAGTAACAACTAGTTAACTCAATGCAACTGAGTGTGGTAGGTGAACAAAAGCGTTCCTCCACATGCATGCATGCATGCATTATCCATCCAAAGCATGCGCTAGCTAACTGAGAGTGAGTCATCTGAAGGTAACTGAAGGCTAACTGTGGCTAACTAGTGCTAACTCCAACTAACTAAAGTAGGTTGGTGCCAGGACTCCTAGTGGCTCCTAAAATGTAGGGATTGGTCTAGGAGTGCCCCCACTGATGCATGCACATGCAGTAAGTGGCAGTTAACCTCTAGCATTGTCCCCCACACTTCAATGACTGGTACATGTGGCCCCATTGGGCCATGTGGACCCAATTGCACTAGTGGACTCATTTAATTAATTGAGGACCTTAAGTTAGGCTAATTAATCTAATATAAAGTATGAACAAGGGAGGATTAATAATCCTAACAACAGTTACAACACAAATGTCAGTGCAACATACATCAGGGTTGCAAATCGATTACATGATGTTCCTTTATTTGAAACTTCAAGGACATAGGGATAGGGTTTGATCCACTTATGTGTGCATGGATCATGCGATCATTCAATATGATATCTCTTAGTTCAACCACATGTTCAATCACTACCTCAAGGTGACCCCATGGCTATAGGAACAACCCTCACAGGGATTGAACCTTGCCCACTAGTGAGAAAATCCTTGCTCCTCACTAATGGATCCAACCTTTTTGGGCTTGAAAAAATTGTTTGAAAGATCTTAGCATGCCCATGCTAAATAGGTTTTTTTAAGCTGTAGAGAACACTTGGCATGACAAGGTGTGTGCAATACATTTCAAATCATCTCTGGGCTCTTCTGTGCCATTGATTATTGTTTCATGCCTTAGAAAGTTACATTATTGTAATCGGGAAATTATTTATTCTTAAATTAAAATAAAACATTTTTAATATTATAGCTTCATTACATTTAGAAGTGTTGCTTAATTAAAAATTAAATTTTACATCTCCTGTATTGGCTTAATTGGCTTGTGATATCTTATATTTTTTTTGGTACATATAAATTTGAGCTTTTATATTTGGCTCGTGAGATACAACTTTTTTTCTTGTTTTTGTTTCATATTTAGTTAATGCAATATTTGATAATAATAATAAAAAATGAGCAAAGTTAATAAGTGGATACATTTTAATTTATGAGTGAGTTTATTTTATTTATCTAAACAAAGTTCCATTATACATTTACTTTTTTTTAGTGATTCAGGTCATTTTTATGCAATAAAAACATCTTTAAAATCTCCAATTATGAAAATATTTGAGATCTTCAAAAGAATAAGCATTTCAACTACTTGCATCAAGGCTAACCACTATACTTATTGCTTGTTTTGTTCCTTAGCCCCCAAGCAAAAGATTTCACTTTGTTTCCATCAAGGTCCATGAGAACCCCTCTTACTCCTCGAAGAAAATCTAGGTTGCAACAAACACTATCTTGCTCGTGCTTTCTTTCTCCCCTTCCCATCAAAATATACAATGGAATTATCATTTTAAACAAAATTATTATATATACATATTTATTTTAATGATTTGAGTATTGTTTAAATGACTAAAATCCTTTAAGTATATACATATGATTTTTTAATGATTTGAATATGGTTTAAATGATGAAGAAAATCGTCCACCTATAACTTTAAATAAAGTTATCATAAATTTATAAAAAAAATCCTTTAACAAATCACTTATTAACTTATTCAATAAAAATAAATTACTAAACTTTTTTTTAATTCTATTTTTAACTTTTAATATCATAGATGATTTCGATATAAAAATGTTAGTCATAATTTGCTTACCATGAGAAAATATATATATATATATATATATATATTCACAATTTGCTTTTCACGCAAATAAAAATAGATCACAAAATTGATGTAAAATAATTTTTTTATCGCTATTTTTGTTTCTCTAATTACTTATACGATATAAAAATATATTACAAAATTAATGTAAAAATAAAATAAAAATTATCACTGTTTTTTTTTCTCTTTATAATAATATTTAAGATAGGCATTTAGATATTATCTTGTAATATGGGTTTACTTAAATGAATCAACAAGATTAACCCAAGTGTAACGAGTGTATAACCAAGATTCATTTCATGGTCGCAGCATATTGTTATACTCAAATGCATCTTGATTCACATTTAAATAAGTTTTAATTAAGTTGTGGTTAAAGAAAGGGATAGCAATAATAATTTATATTATTATTAAATAGTATTTGTTTTATGTTATATTATTCTATTTAATGTCTATTTGGTAATTAGATTAATGTGGACTTGAGTCAGGCCAATGTGGACTTGAGGGAGGCTGACGCGGCCCCTCAGCCCAAGCTCAATCCACCGTCATTAATGGCCTTTAAGACCCTGGGAGACGTGGTCGCTCCTCAGCTCGACGACAGGACAATGCAGTCTCATCGCAACTCGGGCGCCATTACTACTCCTCCTAGCAGCCTCGCCTCGCACAAGCGCCATTTAATTGGGACGATGGCAACTATCGCGGTCTTCCTGCTTTACTCTGCTGCTCCGCTCTTCCGGTTCATTCACGCTCTCCAGGTTCATGATGCTCTCCATCGTCGCTTTGCGCACTAGGGTCACCACCCCCTGCTACAGGCTACATTGATTTGTCTCTCAGCTGCTCTGTGCCCTCGTATTGCTCTCCGTTATATGAGTTTGCCTGCCCAAAGCCTTGCTCAAGTCAGTCTTCTCATTGCTTTGCACAATACCACCCCCCATCCATGCCTAGAAGACAGAGAGGCACTTCCCGCAGGGGACGAGTCTGCCATGCTTGGACAGAAGGCCAAATTCCTCTCTCTTCTCAGGCCAGCAACAACGACTTCGACCTGGAAATTTCGGAGGAAGTGTAGAGAATTTTCTCGATGGGAGGACGAATTGTCTGGAGCACTAGATGCAACTAGATGAATGGTGGAGCGCAGACAGAACTACTGGGTCTTCAAAAACCTACTCACGCGTCTGGTCCTCAGATTTAACCCACTGGTTCCGCCACACCCATCCCCTCCTGTTCAACCCCCCTCAGCTCCCCAAGAGACCGCACCACCGGGTCCTCACTCGGACTTGCCTCAAGCCTCTCCCTATCCACCTGATTCCTTGGCCCCCTCCAATGCTCCACCACCATGCTCCATCCCCCCTCCGCATCTCTAACCCTCCTCCAACCCTGCATGTAAGTTCTCATCCAACCCAATTGTCTTGAAGAAGACCTCTCTATTACCCACCAAAAACCCACCTACAACCTCTGGGAAGGAAGACTCCAGCTCCAGTGACGAGGAAATGGTGACATTCGGTGATAGTTCGACGACATCTTCAGGCGAGCCCGCACAACCAGCATCTCCAGGTTACACATGTCCAATCACGGAGGAACCCTGGCCTGGGCAGAAACCATGACCCGTGGTCGTTGCGGCTACGTGTCCTTTTGTCTACCTGCATGGTCTACGTTCAGGTTTCTTACTGGCCACATGTCGCTCATTTTTTAACATGTCTGGTTTTTCTTTGTTTATGTACTGTTCACTCGATGGCTTTTGCCACATCCTCCTTGAACTGTGGAGGTTTTGTCTTTGTTTAATTGGAAGGCATGTTTTCCCTCCGAGAGGGAGGGTCATTTTTTATCTGTTTTCCCTCCCAGAGGGAGGGCCTAGCTACACTTTGATACTCCATATCTGCTCCACCTGAGCAGGTCGGTCTGTAACTATGCCTGTACTACTATTTTTTCTTTTTTATAGAATAGATCTCAACTTACAAAAAAACAACCAACCATCTCCACAAAACTAAGTGGCTAGTTTTTTTTCAGAAGAAAAAAGCTTGACCTTGTTATTCATTAATGAATCAAAGGACATCTGGAATACAACCTGACTATTGGGGCTCTTCAGAACAAACATAGACAGTATGTTGATTCAAGCATGCAGTCAGAAACAACCTCAACAAGTGTGAGTAAGCAATGGAGAGGGAAGCATAACATCGCTCAGATAGATTGAAGGTCTTACAAAGACCATGATACAAGAAGTCTCCTAATCATGACCTGCCCATCAATCATACATATCGAGAATACAAGTTGTGCAAAACTGGAGATCAGAAAAGGGCCACTCCAAATAAACTATAAAAAACCATGAAAAGGTGTTGAAAAAAGAAGGAGCAATGCTCTTGCACCATGCTCAATAGAGCTAAAAGGTATCAAACATGACAAATTTACCATCAATAGACTCAGAGAAAGAGCCACAACCAGGAGCCAAAGTTTGGGATTTTTTTGATAACCTGTCTGCAAGCTAATTGTGTTCTCGATAAGTATGGTTGAAGGACAAGAATGAAAAGCAAGAGATCAGTCTTCTGGTGTCCATACACCAGTGACTCAAATCTGGAGGATCTAGTGAGGCATGAAAGTTTGCCCAATTTATGATAACTGTCGAGTCTCCAAAAATATTCAGCAATGGGATCCCCATGATGTTTGCCACAGACAACAAAGCCCAAAGAGCCATAAGTTCTGCTTTAGTATTTGTACAAATACCTGCCCCCATTACAAACTCAAAAGTGTGAGACTCATTCAGAGCAAAAAAAAACCCCACTCTACCCTTGTAATCAACAGCTACCCCATCAAAGAAGCCAAAGGCAGAAACCAGAGTTGGGCCAAGTCCAACAATCCTGAGCTTTTTGTTTTTTAATCTTTCCACCGGATACAGATGTGTGAAGTATTCAATCTGGTGGATCATGCCAAGGACCGATGGCATCTTTCCTTCAAATAAACAGAGGTTGCAACCTTTCCAAATGCACCAAAGAATAAAAAAAGCAAGGTAGCTACAAACTGAGTATCGTGTATGCTTTTCAAACCATCTTTCCAAGAACAAGCTGAGGGAGCCAATTGGAGAAGGAGGCTGATAGTGAAATCGTTCACAAAGACTAAAACGCATTGATTTAATAAAGGAGCAGGAAATAAACAAATGTTGGACATAGTCCTCACTCATCTTACAAAGTGCACAAATACCAGGCCCAATCCAACCTTTTTTCTGAAGATTTTCCCAAGTGAGAATCTTGTTTTCTAAGTCCAGCCAAATGAAGCAGCGAATTTTCAAAGGAAATTTGTAGCGCCGGAGATTGACAATAACCTTACCACAGGTCAGGGGAGAGGATGAATGAACAATCAGATCGTAAACTAAGGCAGCTGATACATGCCCATTTTGTTTGTTGTGTGCCCATACTAAAGAGTATGCAGTAGAATTGAGATGGATTCCGCCTTATTCTAGACCCCTCGTATAGTCGTCCCAAGCTTCTTTCCAATTTCCACCGATATCCAGATCCTCATCCGTATACCAATATCCATGGGGTCCTGGCAGAGAATTATGTGCATGGTGCAGAGATGTGATACCAAAATTCTCAAGATATTCCCAAAGACCAACTGGAGATTAGAGGTAGAAGGAGTGCCAATAATCGAGTCTTCTCCAACAAGGACATCCTGTCCATTTCCAACATGCCAAGCCAAGCATTTCCCGAGCCATGAAAGGGTATTCAGGAACCCATTCCAGAAAATGGAAGAACCATAAACAACAAAGTATTTGTCCCTGAGCCACGACACCACTGTTTTATTCTTTAAATACTTGATGATAATAGCTTGGTGCCAAAGACCGTTGCCATGTAGGACCAAGCAGAGGTTTTTTAATCTCAAAGCAATACTGAACCGAGCAATATTTTTAATACCACAGCCACCTACCTCTTTTGGCCACGAAAGGTGATGCCATTTTACTAGGTGGTACTTGTTCTTATCCCCTGAGGAGCCCCAAAGAAATGAAAAGATTATCCTTCTGAGCCTGACCAGAACAGAAACATGTAAAGGCGCAAGTGCCAACCTGTCACATGCCCCAATTTGCAAAACAATTTCATGTTTTGGAGGAGCATTATGTTATATTTTATGTTAAAGTTTGTAATTAATGACCAAGTGGGGTTGAGGATAATTTAATGTATTTCAGAATATTTTATTAATAAATAGATGAAAGATGAGACAACAGATTAGGGGAGCTGTTAAATGAGTGTTTACTGGTCACTTGGTGGAAGAGGCAGGGTTGAGAGCAGATTGACATGTGGTAGCATCCTCAAACTACTTCTAGTTGCTGTAGGTAGCAACTTCCCTATTTTTGTGGTCATGATTCCCCAATAAAGTGGAACAGGAGCAGGTGGCTTATTAAGTAAAAACTAACCCAAAACACCTAGGCATGTTAATAAAACTTCCCATTGAAGACAGTTGAGGCTGCTCATTCTGGATTTGTGATCATTCTGAGTGAATGAAATGCACATGTCAATTCGATGGAGGGGACTAGCTGAAGTAAGTTTGAGGGGATAAGTGCTGAAGACCTAAACTAGTGCATCTATTCTAAGCTAAGTTCATACTGTTGTAAGCATAACTAAGTTACTGCTGAACGCTCAGTGGAGTTGCAGAAGATTTCTAGACTACATCTCTCACCCAGTACTCTACCAGGTGGACTAGGAGACAAGCTCGGGGGTTCTGAGAATTGCAGTCCAGCTCTTCTCCAGGAGTTGGTTGAGAGGAACAACCTCCTTAAGCTGTTGTCACCTCATCTATACTGCAGGTTCTGTTGTTTAAGTTCAATCATTAAGTTATTTACTGTATCTGGAAAGTTTAAGAGTTTTCAATAATATAGCATATTTCTGTTTTATTTCTGTTAGGGATAAATAGGAAAATTATTTATGTTGTGGAAGTTAGAACTAGCTAGATTAGAATAAATTAGCAGAGGAAATTCTGAGTTAAATGAAAGATAGAAAGAAAATACCTAAATTGTATTTTTCCACACCTGCAGTCCAGCTCTTGTCCAAGAGTTGGTTGAGAGGAACAGCCACCTTAAGCTGTTGTCACCTCAGCTATACTATAGGTTCTATTGTTTAAGTTCAGTCATTAAGTTATTTACTGTATCTGGAAAGTTTAAGAGTTTTCAATAATATAGCATATTTTTGTTTTATTTATGTTAGGGATACATAGGAAAATTATTTATGCTATGGAAGTTAGAACTAGCTAGATTAGAATAAATTAGTAGAGGAAATTCTGAGTTAAATGAAAGATAGAAAGAAAACACCTAAACTGTATTTTTCCACACCTTTTGCAAGGCAGTACTTTAGTACAGTAGGTTTACTTATTTTCAAATAGTGAATGTAATAAAATATGAATGTAGGATGTAAATGGTTATTCTCTGTAGGATTTTGTATAAATTATTTATAGATCTTTGACTGTATTTGTGTTATTTACTTAAAGTATTTAAATAAACTAGATAAAGATAGAAGAACAAGCCTAAGTAATACACACTAGTAAATGTAATATTTTATACATTAAAACTAGCAAAGTTACATATTAAAAACCTAGTATGTAATCCTAAATAGATAATATAGGAACAGTAAAATTATCTAAACTAGGTTTAACTTAGTAAAACAGTAAATCAGGTTAAATAATTACCTAGTTAGCTCACTTAGGTGAAAATGTAAACTAGGGTTTACCGAAACAAAAATACTAGCTCTATAAACCTTTAAAAATAATTAGGGTTTACAAAAGATCTATTCTTTCACAACAGAATAAATTCAAAATTTATAATACCAAAACCGAGCAGTATATTCTATAAACTACAGAAAAGAAATATATTTATTCAATAATATCATTCTTAGTCCTATTTCCATAATTCATTGCAGTATCATTAATTTTGCTGCTATCAAAGTATTTCCTTGCCAAAGGTCTTCAAATCATATTCCTTTAAATAAGAAACAAAACTTCTTACTGATGTATTTAACCCTAACCATCGAAAAGTAAATAACAATAAAAGTAGCTAAAATAAACAAAATATACATAAATTTAAACCAAATAGAGATATTGCTAATTCAGCCTTAAGCTGTGAAAATCCTTTTAAATATTAAAAACAAAACTGAACAGACATAGTTTGGCCTACGGCCTTTTACATCTTCTGTCAAGGTTTAAAAAACCTGATTATAAGTATCAACATATAAACAGAGATTTCATAAAAACTAGACATCTGTTCCGGCTTCGAAATCCCCTTTCAAAAAAAGAGAAGTGTTGTAAGAACAACCATTAAGCTTTCTTTAAAAAACCCTAAACAATCCACATTTAACGACCTAATGGCCTGTCAATAAAATTCACGGCTTAAGCCAGCACTAAACAACACCATTAAAGTTCAACTATGGCCGAGAAGGCTCAAAACTAAATCCTGTAAGTCACGGCTATGAAAGCCCGTACCCTCTCTTTACAAAATAGCCTCTAGGGCTTGTTAAATAGATTTTTTAAAAAAGAACAAACAGAGCATTAATAGCCACGGCCCAACCAACAACTACAACACACGGCAGTACCATCATAATCCACCATACAACTCTTTTAGGAGTACCTCAGGTGAAACTGAGGCTTACCGGTTTGAATGCCTTCACGAAAGCTCGGTTGATGGATTTTAATAGAAATTCGAGCCACCAGTAAGGAGCCTGCACAAAATCACATGATACACGAATGATTAATACTATTTGCACAAATTATAAACTTATTACGGTGCAAAAGAATTTTAAAATAATTTATTTTCTTACCAAATAGAGTTGTGCAGCTGTGAGGTCGTAGAAAGCCAACGCTAGACTCCCTTTTGAGTTCCACGAGTTGAAATGGAGCCTGCCAAAAAGAAAATACAATTTGCAGTGTTCATAAGAGAAATCTCATGCTGTGATGAGGTGAGGACCAAACCCTTGATTAAGAAAACGAGCAGTAACCCAAGAACTACACTCACTCATTCAACAACCCTCTTCACACTTTTTACACTCACATAGTACAAACTCACATAGTAAAAGCAAAGGCGAAGACCGCCCAACCTCCAATACTCTTTGCAACAGTCCAAAACACTCTCACGAAGGCAGCGAGCTTCATACTCTTACTACAACACCAGATCATGCAAAATAAAGTTGCAAAGGAGCTTGTTATGGCTCATGAAGGCCTGGTGCAAACGAGGGAAAGTTTGACATCAAGCCTGGCGGCCACGAGCTCACAGCTCGACCACTCCACAGCCATAACCAAAACCAACGCGATTTTAGGGTTTAGGACAAGTTTATATGGCAATATGAGGTCAATAAACCTAATCATCGACCTCCAACCACGTGTCCACTGGAATTATTTGCCAATTATGGGTTTCATACTATAGTTTGAAAGTCCCGTTAAAACCTGCACAAATTATTGTATTCAAAAGTCAAAACTTTAGGATTTTGTTTCTTGTATCATTATCCTCTTTTCTCTTTTATAAACCAAAGACCTTATGATTAAGAGATGTTCACATTCCACAAGGGTCTTATGCATAAATAAAATTATAACCTTTACATATCTATGATCACCTCATTATACTTAATGCCTACTATTGGTATTGGTATTATACAAATCAAAGTAGGATAAACCAACTTTACATAGAAATACATAACCATATAAATCTTTAAGATAGGATTTAGTCTAAGCATGGATTTAATTTTCAAATATATGCTTTGTCAATAAAAATTCCTATAAAATGAGTTTTCTTATACAAGAAAATTTAAAAATAATTACTTGATCAAGGAGGATCATTAAGTAGAATAATTAAAGTTTGGGAAAGAACTTGAATAAACATAAGCAGTACTTATACCAATACTAATGTTAAATATGTAGTTTTGGTCGTAAATATGTTTGACATATCTTCTAGTTTATAGACTTCTTAGGCCACTATGTTCTTAATAGCAGAAGTAGAACTGTCCTTGATATACACCATCTAAACATGTAACACAAGTCTATAACTGAAAACTCAAGGAGGATGATTAATGGAACAAGTACCGTGGCAGTAACATAACTACACTAACCCATTCTTTTACAATTTTGTTATGACAAACATTCATGCAAATTTCTAATAATATAAATACCAACAATACCTTTTACGGGGACAAGTTGCAAAACAAACAATTTAACTAGCATTTTTATCCTATGCTAGTTGAGTGTTATACTCGATCTGGAATTTACTGGAACAAAATTGCTTACCTGTTTAGAACCTGTAAAAGAAGCATCACTTCACTGCGTTAGCTGTAAGCTAAGTAAGCCCCGATCTCATCTTAAGTTATTTCCTACTTGACATAAGACAGTAATAACACACTTAGCATCGGATTCAGATGTAGTTTTTCTTTCCTGCCCATTTTTTAACATAAACTGTTGAATTTAACATCCGTAACATAGTACTTCAAGATAAACAAATAAATTATATAGAACTAAAATAATTACAACGCTAATTACTAATGTTTGAATAATCGCTAGCAGTTATTGATTCATAGACAGTGACATTCTTGAACATTTTATGTTACATGAAACAACCAGTAAACAGGCAGGCCAGTTAAAACAACTTCTATAAGAACCAATCTACCTCCCAATGAGAGGCATTTATGAGACCAGTGGTTTATCCTTCTTTCAAATTTTTGAATCAGCCAAAGCCAATCTTTCACCTTATACCCCAAGGGTTTAATGAAATAGCCGAGATACTTAAATCCTTTAGTAATATGTTCCATCTTGTAAGGTAAAACCCGAGCTATATTGAGAAGAGGGCCCTCTTCAATGTTGTTAAAGAGAAACCCTGATTTTTCTACATTAATGCTCATCCCTGAAGCCTTGCCAAAGGTGTCCAAAATGACCTCAAAAGCCATCCATTCAGCAAAAGTTCCAGCACCCAAAAGAATCACATCATCCACGAATAAGAGGTCAGTAAGAGAAAGGGCTGAAGAAATTTTTGTACCTCTAATAAGTCCATTTAACTTTGCATCGTTGATCAAAAGATTGAGACCTTCAATGATGAGAATGAACATAAGGGGAGATAAGGGACAACCTTGTCTTACGCCCCTGGATGCATTGAAAAAATTTGAAGGAGTTCCATTTACCAACACAATAAAGTTTGTTGATGACAAGCAACCCATTATCCAATTAACCCCCCAGAGAGGAACCCCAATCTGAAGCAGGATGAGTCTGAGAAAAGATGAGTTGACTCTATCAAAGGCTTTTACCAAGTCAAGATTTAGGATAAGGGCACATTTATTTTTTGTCTTGACAGTATGTAGAATCTCCTGAGTGATACCAATGGGCTCGACAATTTTCCTATTTTTGAGAAATCCAAACTATTCCTGAGAAATATGGGTATCCAAGTGGGGCTTTAACCCGAGAGCAATAATTTTTGTAATGAGCTTGTAGACCAAATTGCACAGAGAAGTGAGTCTGAAATCAAGAAAAGAACTAAGTGGCTAGTTGTGTCTATCAAGGTTCACCGACCACTTTACTTGTAAGGTTTATATTACAAAAATGCTTTAAAGGTGATTTTATTAACATGTGACCATCATATTTAAGCCAACGACTTTCTTTCTGTGAGGTCAGTGTCACGTCCCGGTCTTGACCCCGTTACATTAGATGTATATGATGTATATATTGTAATGATCATGGTGTGGAGCTAAAGGCCAAGGCCCCACCATTGAT